>WYDI02003734.1:0-53840 GCA_009867235.2 Psittacus erithacus
CTTTACTGTAAGGGTGGTGAGGCACTGGAACAGGTTGCCCAAGGAAGTTGTGAATGCTCCATCCCTGGCGGTGTTCATGGCCAGGTTGGACAGAGCCTTGGGTGACATGGTTTAGTGCGAGGTGTCCCTGCCCATGGCAGCGGGTTGGAACTAGATGATCTTAAGGTCCTTTCCAACCCGAACTATTCTACGATTCTAATTGCAAACTTCAAATAAGTGCTTTCTTACAAAATAATGTTCAGTGTAATATTTCCATAGTAAGCCAACTATTTCCAGATATGAGCAGCACTAGAAGTAGATTGCTTCAGGACATGTTACCATGATTGTTGTGTATTATAAAAACAACATAAATTTGGAACTCAAATTGCCTGAAGAGAAGAATTTCATAATAATTTCTACAACTTCCTGACATTTCATTTTATATACATATTTTTTTTCCAGTTTTATGTCCATTCTTTTTTTGTCTTCCTAGCAATCTTTTTAGGTTAAATTCTTTCAAGTAAAATGTATTTGAATCACTTGGTTGTCTTTCCTTAACATCTGTAGTTGGTTATGTACAATTCTGCAGTAGTACTCCTATGCTTAGATTTGTAGTGTTCTAAGGAGGCAGCTACTTGTTCTAAAAGCAAATGCTGTGAAGTGAGCAGAAGGTTCTTTGACTTCATATTTTTCATATTTGGCTGCAGGATTCCCTTTCACCTTTAGTCAACACCCAGCAAATTATGCAGAAGACAGTAAACATAATTCATGCCTTAAGAGTAAAAAGTGTTTAGTTACTATCTGCTACAAGAACAGTAGTAACTATAGTACAACTATGGTACTGTAGTTAGTTTTCTAAAGGGAGTATTTGTAAACACAAGTGATCTTAATATGTAGTATAGCATATGTGTTTCTAGGTTTCAGCAATATTACTTATTTGAATAAATAAATAAAAAAAAAAGTGTCTATACTTGAAAAAGTAATGTATTAACTTCATCCGAAATATCTTCTGAGGTATCGAAAATATCTCCTTCTCACGTTTGTGAGAGTGATGCTTTCAATACTTTCAAATGCGTTGCTGAAACCTTTAAGGTACTTTTCCAAAATAATAGTTATTACTGTGATACATTTTTGGATGGGGGTTAAATTTCTCATTTCTAGCAAAACTCTACCTTTTTTCATATGCAGGAGCAACTCTATGAAAGTAAATGGGAATAATTTCCAAGAAATAAGGAAATAGCATTTGCTTCAGCATGCAGCAATTGCAGTCCTAATTTTTCTTTTTGATTGTTAAACCTTTAAACTTCTGTGTATATTTTTCTCTCAACAAAGCATTGATTTTAAGAAGTTGAGTCAATTTTGTTGGTAATGCGGGATGTGTGTTACCAGCAAATCCTTGAGGAAAAAAACCCTACAGGTTGGTTCTTGATTCTAGATGCTATATCATGCAGGTGTATTTTGAAGTAGTCTTGTCTTTTCTGTGTAACACCAAGACTAGAAATAAGTAACTGTTGAGTGCCTTTAACTACTGCTTTTTCATGACTAGAGAATGGAATATTCCAAAACATTATACTAAAGATACGTACTTCATGCTATGATCTTAGAGCCTTGAAAACAGGTGCATGCCATATGAAGGGACAAACAAAATATACTAGACACATTTCTGTAAGAAGACTTTTAAGATTTCAGAGAATATTAGAACGTAATCTGACACCATACTTTTGCTTTATTCAATCCTAAATGCCTAAGGAAAGCAAGAACTGAACCGTCCAAACAAAATATATGAATAGGGGATGGGAAGGAGGGAAATGTGTATCTGAGTTCTGTAGCAACTGAAGAACAGGAAGGTGAAGAGATGCTGAAACAGACAGGACTGAGAAATGAAGGCAAGACTATAGCCTCCTGCCTCTTGAAGGATATAAATCATATGAAATCAGTTGTTTGTCACATGAATCAAAGTTTTAGTTTCAAGGTTATTCAAATAGAGCCCTTCACATGGATGATATATGTTACACTGCTGTTTTGGAAAGGTATTCCAAAGTTATTCACTCTCTAGTGATAAGAAACCTTCAAATTTCCTTCTCTGGTTATGGCTTGCTATTTTCGGCTTCTTTCTCTTTCTAACTACAGTGTACAGAAGGAGTGACTGTACAGCCCCACAATACCATTATTCTTTTCATCTTTTCATGGGGTAGATCTCCATTCCCTAAGCATTCAAAAAACCTTTTTCTGGAAATGTTAACATTTTCTAATGTAGGTGATCAGAAAGTGTATTCTACATGAAGTTTTAGCATTGCTTTGTTGAATTTCTATCTTAAACACTTCAAAAAACAATAAGCAGGCTATCAGTGATGGTATTTAAATATCCTGATATTTAGATTAACATCAGTTAAAAAGAGAGTTCAGTTTTCTTTGCTACTACTTTCAACTTCTTTCTGTCTCTAGTGCTGGATCTGTTATGGTGTTTCTTTGCATGTATAGCAAATTAATGTAGAAAAAGTGGTAGAATAGCCAATATGGTTCTAAAAAACATTGAATAAGAGTGTGTTCATGTAAATGAGATGGACTTTGCATTCTGGTTCCCCATAGGAAAGCCCATTTGTACATACTGATGTGTAACTGATAGAAAATGTCGCCATTGAATGAAGATCATTGTTAGCAACTAATTAATTAATGCAGGAATAGAAAGAATAAAGATGTGCAACCAACAACTAAGAAGCTCTGAGAAATTTATGCAGTGTATGTGTTTTCTCCTTAAGTGGATTTTGTACCTCCCCCCCCATCCTCCCTACCCAAATCTTTACAATAGGGAGGTTCACTAAATGTGTTATTACTTATGTTGCTGCTTCAGTGCTGAATGTAGATGATTTGGGGCTGCATCTCATTCTAACACGTATTTGGAATATAGTGCCCAAAAGTGAATTTCGCCTTAAATTTTGGACTTGATTTCTGCTTTCAGAAGTCTAGTTGTGGGCATAAATCTAATCACCTCCTTTGACCTGCTGATCACGCTCCTTTTGATGCAGCCCAGGGTACAGCTGGCTTTCTGGGCTGCGAGCGCACACTGTCGGCTCATGTTAAGTTTCTCATCGACCAACATCCCCAAGTTCTTCTCCACAGGGCTGCTCTGAATCTCTTCTTTGCCCAGCCTGTAGCTGTGCCTGGGACTGCCCCTACCCAGGTGTAGGACCTTGCACTTGGCATGGTTAAGCTTCATGAGGCTTCACCTCTTGAACGTTTCCAGGTCTGTCTGAATGGCATCACTTCCCTCCAGCATATCAACCAAACCACACAGCTTGGTGTCATTGGCAAACTTGCCGAGGGTGCACTCAATCTCACTGTCCATGTCACCGACAAAGATGCTGAACAGGATCAGTCTCAACACTGACTCCTGGGGGATACTGCTCATTACCAGTCTTCACTTGGACACTGGCCCATCAATGAGATGAAACGGTTAGGTCCAACCTTAACCATTCTATGATTCTATTTTTAATCCTTCTTTTACATAGATTCTATATCCCAGTACTGTCTTGAATGATGAAATTTAAATATATATGTTAATGTATTCCTTAATTTTGAGTAGCATAGCAAAGCCTTTGGAAAAAGATGCTGTTTGTGGGGGTTGTTGTTTTTTGGTTTGTTTGGGTTTTTGTTTGGTTGGTTATTTTTTTTTTTCCCCCCTTGGAATTGAGCTTGAACCTAGTTTAAACTTTCCAAGCTGATTTTACTCGCCTTGAGTCCTGGTTGGTGCAGGAACTCTGGCTACAAGGAAAAATGGTGGTCAAAATGAAATAAATTTGGGGTTTCATTAGTTGTAAAATCCACTGAACTTGCTGTAATTCCCATTAAATTTTCTGACAGTGGTATTGTGTGAAGATTAATCTATTAATGTTTACAGTCAGTAATTTAGATTCACTGTCCTCCTCAGGCTGAGTACCACTACTTCTGTTATGTGAATCTTGTATATTTTCATGCTCTGCTCTAATTTCAACCTGAATGCATTTAAATTCACATGTGCATTAGTTAATTCCAAAGCCTACAGTAATTTTTCTTTAAAAGTTCTCTGATGATGATTTTAGATTAAATGTGTTTTGGCCTTTTGAATCGTTCATAGACACATTCTGCTTTTAAGGCAGCCATCCATGAACTCTGCTGTGATTCTGTGATCTAGGTTTAACCTACTGTTGTCATTTCCAGTTATTCTGAATATCTTGTGTGATGGTTTGGAGATAGCCATATCACAAAATTTCCCTCTAACCATAGGGAATGTCTCACTCTCTTCCATTGTCAATAATCTGAGCATCTGCCAAATCAAGTCCATAATTTTTATTCTAACTGTCATAGATGAATACTTCTGAGCTTGCAAACCTTTTAAGGCAGACAGATTCAATACCAAGATTTGTGTAGTGCTTAACAATAAAATGATGAAACCTTGCCATTTCATCAAGCCTGTGATTCAGCAGTCACACTCCATGACTGTAGCTGACACATTTATCTCCAATCAGAAACTGAAGATCCACTGAGAATAGCACAGTGAAAACTGTGAAGTTACATTAACTTGTTTGTGTTCCTTCTTCAAGAAACAACCTACTTCTGTATGTTCTTATAGACTATTGATTTCTCAAAATCAAAGCAAGTCAGTCCTGCTCATAATCAGTGGGCTGTTCTGAGTACCTTTTGGCAAGTGTTCATAGTAGCTGACTTTTCAAGACCTTCAATCTTGTTTCCAGTTCATTTTCATAATGGGGAAAGAAAGCTTTGATCCTGGTATGGTATGGACAAGTTTTTCATCTCTAGAGATCTGAAGTTCTTAAGTGCTTTGACAGCATACTTTTAAGAGCAGCAGGAATCAGCTTGACATAGCTTTGCCTGGCTGACATCAGTTTTTCCCCTGTGACTTTTGGCCAACATAAGCACTTTCTTTTGGAGGTGCTAATAAAGTGTATATGTAATGTAAGAAAAGTTGATTTATCCTTTTCCTCACTAGGATTTCTGAGAAAAAAATGCCTCTGCAACAGGTGACATCCAATGCTAGGGAAGTGCCTGGTATTCTTGATATAAAACACATTCTGTGTTTTATTATTTTATTACAGCACTATGTTTTCAGCACCAGTAGCTGAGAAATTTCTGAAGAAGTCTAATTTGATTACACATCAGACTTACAGCCAGTTTTTCAAGTACTGAAGTAGACAATTATATTAGTATTTATACAAAAAGCACCCAGATACTTTGAAAACACTCTAGTGAAAGGATGTTTGTCGATGATGACACCAAGGTGTGTGGTGTGGTTGACACACTGGAGGGAAGGGATGCCATCCAGAGAGAGCTTGACAGGCTTGAGAGATGGGTCAGTGAAAACCTCATGAAGTTCAACACTGTCAGGTACAAGGTCCTACACCTGGGTCAGGACAATCCCAAGCACAACTATATGCTGGGCAGAGACTGGATTGAGCGCAGCCCTGAGGAGAAGAACTTGTGGGTGTTGGTTGATGATAAGCTCAATGTGAGCCGGCAGTGTGTGCTCACAGCCCAGAAAGCCAACTGTATCCTGGACTGCGTCCAGCCAAAAGGAGCATGTCCAGCAGGTCAAGGGAGGTGATTCTACCCCTCTACTCCACTCTCATGAAGACCCCACCTGGAGCGCTGTGTCCACCTCTGGGGCCGCAACACAAGAGGGACATAGGCCTACTTGGGCAAGTCCAGATGAGGGCCACAAAGGTGTTCAAAGGGTTGGAGCACCTCTCCAATGAAGTTTGTCTGGAGTAGCTACTAGCAAAAAATACTTTCTTTTTTTCCAGTCTTCACACAATTTAATTACTCTTATATTGAAATGTGGCAAGGGGGTTGGAGCTAGGTGATCCTTAAGGTCCTTTCCAACCCTAACCATTCTGTGTTTGTGAAACATTTGACTTTATTAAGAGCCAGTGACATGTGCTGCATGTCTGCTAGTCTAACGCCTCTTAGTGTTTCATGTAATTTCCCTTTACTATGTTAACCAGAAGCCCCCAGGTATGTCATAATCCTGCCTTTGCCAGATAATATTCAGCATCTCTAAAAATTTACGGCAGCTGAACTGTGAAGTTTAAAGTGAGAGTTTGCACATGCTCTAGATTGGGATGGCAGGCTCTGTAATTAATGTTTGAATCTAATGTCCTAATTAAAAAATTTTGACAAACATATTAGAAAAGTGAAAATTCCTGCAGCACTTCTAATTATCTGGGAGCGATGGGATGATTTCTTTAACTGCAGTCTTATATTTGTAAGTGGCCAAATGCTGATGAACTGATGGAAGTCACCAGTCTATGAAATGTGCAACATCCTGTGGTTGGTTCCTGAAACTACATTCTCACCTGAGTCTTTAGCTTCTGTGTAGAATGTTCTTCAACTTGGAGCTTAATGCTCTGCTGCTATGAACCGTAATCTCTGTGCCAGGACTTCTACATATTTCCTTTCTGTAAGTAATGCTAAAGCACATACAGTAATTCTTTTAAAATCTCCGTGACTTAAAGTACGGCCTTTTTACAACTACTGTAAGATAGTTTGATACAGTATTGAAAGAAAATGGAAATATTACATAAAATTATATCACAAAAAGCAGGAGTTAAGCTCTCTAATGTTGCAAAGATATATATTAGAGCATTCATATACATCTTCTGTGATAAATAAAAATATGGTTAATGCTTAAGCAGTCACATTGTTTCTGTTAAGAGCATTGAGAACTTTTGTTGGTTGTCATCTGTCATTCTTACAGTAATTGCTACAAGACTGACACAGGACAAATTCTGGTCACTTAAATTGTTTTCCTATAAGCCACTGTCAGAGTTGGAAGCAATTTGGATCACTTTTTTAATAACAGCAACAAAAAGGAATTCCTTTGAAAGGGTACTGTGAAATTCTTTGGGAAGGTTGCACTAATCAGTTTGTGATTAAAAAGAAGGGTTTCAACTATACAAAGTATCGGAAAAAATTGCCATCCTGAGAAAGTATTGATAGTATTTCCTATGTTTTCTTTGTACAAGACTTGCTATATATGGCAGAATAAGGTTCTTTTAGTAACTAACAACTGCAAAGTGCTCTGTATTTTTGAAGACTGCTGACAAGCAGCTGAGGCAGCTTGTCTGAAGTTCGTGAATGTTACTCACCTTCATGGGTTGAATTTTTAAAAGGTGCATTTTCAATTTAGCCAATCTTAGCTGCTGTTAAATTTCTAGTTCTATATTTCAGTTTACATGAGAAGGTAAAATGCAAATAAGGTCTTTGTAAGTCTTTCTTGAAAGTGAATGCTATTGCGTTTAGAAATGTAATTCAGTTATTCTAACTTGCATTGTAAGCATTGGTAGACTTTGACTTCTGCAAGCCAAGGTAGTGAAAGCAACAACAAATCAACTGAAAACCCACCAAAGAAATTGTGATAGAATTTTCTTATATTTTCCTCATTAAAATAAAAAAGGAAGCAAGAGCCTGTTTTGGTTTCTTCTTAGCATGCAAGGTGTTAAAGAATGTAATGCATTCATGAGAAAAAAACCCTGCTAATAAAAATATGCAAATAGGGTACAACTTTATTTTAGTATAGCATTTAATGATAACATGGAAAGAAAGTAAAGATCTACAGCTATTGCAATGGAAAATTAATATAATGATTTTTATCCCTTGGGTTTTTCTGCAAGAGTTTCTGAAAGATGAGACATTAAACTGTAAGTTCAGATTTAAAAATCCAGTAGATTTTGAAAAGAATTTACAGTATTATAGATTTACTGTTCTAATGTACTTGGTATTTTTGTTTATTTTAAAATTATTTTCTTTGTAACTACTTGATAACCCAAGGCTCAGTTTTCAAAATATTCTGTACTTTGGTTTCTGTATAGTTGAAACTCAATGTTATTAATAGAGGGTGTGCATTTGGCCAGTTAAATGTTGAAGACATACAAATGTTTAAATAGTATTTTCATTATTTTACTATTTGTCATATCCTGTTATATTATCGCATGGTGACTGTACTATATTTTTATATAAAAAGTGCTATATATGTTTTTCCCTGTGTTTTTTTGGTAGCATATCAAATACTTAGATGCATTTAATAGGAGGATGGAGTTACTAATTTTCCTCTTATATTAAAAAGAAAATACAAATTAAAGTAACAGAAATAATAGAGAAATAAAAATAATAAAGGAACAATAAAGTAAAGAAGTAGTAAAATTAAATATAAGAACTATGGACATACTGATCTGATTGCATTGGACTGTCTATAAAAAATGATAGCTAAAATTCAGAGGTAAAATTCTGTCTAGAAGTCACTAATGCCCTTCTTCATAAGGGTAGAATGTATGTGTTGAATTTTAATAGTGTTGTTTAACTGCAGGAACGCTGCAAAGAACCTCACTTAGGAACCAAAGGAACCATCTGAAACAACAAAAACAGCCTTTAACAATTTGCATTGCAGGCTCCTAATCAGACTATAGGTACATTTGAAATATTCTTGTCAATTGTCAAAGTTCTCATTAAAACTAAGATTTTAAGTTGCACGTGAAAGATGGATTTTTGTCATTTGAGAATGAAAAGATGATGTTGGAGTCCGCATGTAAATTATGTTATTTGCATTTGCCTTTATCACAAGGACATTGAAATCAAATGTGTATAAAACATACATTCATTGTTTAGAATATTTTATTTTGTTGTGGTCCAAAACAAGTATCCTTCTCATTTTGTCCACTTTTAACTTACTCTCCCCAAATAATTTTGTACCAACCCTGAACATTTATTTCTGTGCAGGTCCTTCAGAGGAGCCATTTCCTTTAGCAGGGAAGGTAAATGCTGTCAACAGGTAGCTGTTGAATTAAAGTTGAACAAGTAAATGGTTAGCCCTTAGAACAGAGAAATTCTTATTGCCCGACAAGCTGCATTTCCTGCCCTTCCTGTGCACCATTTTTACATCTTGGAGGTTTGTTTTCAAAAATGACATACTGCACATGATTAAGAAAGGGTTGTGACCCCACCTGCTGTATGTGCAAATAAAGAGCAGTCATGTTTAAACCCATTAAAGTATAAGTAAAATATATTTGGGGATGTTTGGAAGACATTTGACTTTGTTTCAAATCAAAAGCAAAAATGAAATGACTGATCAGACAGGTATTTGTGAAAAGTGCAGCACTAATTTAGATTTGTTTCTTAACCTGAGAATTTCAAAATTATGTGTGTATGTTGTATTCAAGTTTAAGTCAGCATTCAAATCCAGAGTGTGGTATTTACATGGTGTGTTTAAAAGGTGTGAACCAACAACTGGCAATTTTTAAATTTCATCTGTTTGAAATTACATTAGGAAAACCTCAGAAAATATTATAGAAGTCTTTGTTCATGGAAAAAATATTTAAAAGCTTTAGCAAACAGTTATGTTGCAGATGTTGATTGTGTATGTCATTGCTTAACCATTTGAAGTCTAGAGAAAAAGCTTTAGAAAAACTTTCATCAGTCGTATCAGACAAAGTGTCTGATTTTAGGTAATATCACAGAGTCAGTTTTTGAGTAATTGCTTATAAAAAAGGGATTAAAATAATTACTGGTGTCTTTGTCCTTGTAGATTTGGTAGGAAGTTACACAGCTTTGCTTTTTGAGCTTTTTAGGTAATGCATTCTTTAGTTCATCAAAGCTTGATACGTGACTGACCATATTTTTAACAACTTAACTTGCTGTCTGAAAAACACAAAAAAAGTCTGGATATCTGAGTAAATGGAAGTAATGTTATGACAGCTTCTGTGAGTGATACAGTTTAATAATTCATTGTTAAAATTATTTTAGCAGTTTTGGAAATAAGCTGTAAATTCACAAATGTATCATTATTGATAAACGTTCTACACGTAACAATGAAATGTACAGGTATCTGCTTAAGCCTGGTTTCTTCCCTATTGTCTGATTCTGGGGGTACCTTTCTAGTGCTAGACTTTGTGCCACTAATCACACCTTGAACCCAGAAACTTCGGCAGTTTTGGACTGACCTCACTGTCTGCTTATTAATACAACTTCATCAGTTTATTTATGAGGATGTTATGTGTTCTGAATGTTCTGAATGTTTAATGTAATGGATTTATGTGCATAAACCTGTGCTGACTACTCCAGATCACCTTCTTGTCCTTTGTATGTTTGGAAATAGGTTCCAGGATTACTTGTCGCATCATGTTCCCAGAAGTCAAGGTGAGGCTGACTTACCTGCCTTTTCCAGGATCTTCCTTTTAGACCTTCTTGAAGATAAGGGTGACATTAGCTTTCTTCTAGTTCTCAGACACCTCTCCTGATCACCTCAGTCTTTCCAAAATTATCAAGAGTAGCCTTTCAGTGACACAGGCCATCTCCCTTTGCACTGATGGGTGCATTCCGTAAGGCCCCATGGACTGATGTTTAAATGTCCAGTCTGTTTAAATGTTCCCTTAACCTGATCCTCCCCCACCAAGGATACGTCTGTGTTGATCTATAATTTTGTGCTGTCAGATGCTTCAGATTCCTGAGGGAGAATTTTCTCAGTAAAGACTGAGGTGAAGAAGTCACTAAGTACCTCAAATGCTATCATATCCTTCAGGTTCCCAGATCCATTCAATGGTGGGCCTATGTTTCCCATGGTCTTCATTTTGCTACTTGGAAACCTGTAAAAGCCCTTTTTGTCTCTTCGTGTCCCTTGCCAGATTCAGCTTCAGATGGACTTTGGCTTTCCTAACTCCAACCCTACGTGCTCAGACAGTGTCTGTTTTTCTCACAGGTTATCTGAGGGATCTCTTGAACCCCTCTTCTGTCTAGTAGTGTATCTCATGGAATGATTAATTCTTTTCCATCCTTTTTCATTCACAGATTTTCATGCTGTTACTTTTGTATAAGAAAATGTTACTACATGTTGCTTTTCCCAGTGGAGCAGTAGACTTTGTCTTATTATACTACAATCACAAAATATTGAAGGGATAATAATGAGAGACAGTAGATAGAGATTAAAAAGTTGCAGTTTGACTTTGATCAGTTATGGTTACTGACCCTGTGCACTAACTTCTTTTGTTAACCTGATAGTCCTTCTATGTTTTTGTTTGTTTGGGTTTGGTTTTTTGTGTGTGTTTTGTTGTTTTTGGTTTTTGTGTTTTGTTTTGTTTTTTTTTTTTTTGGGGGGGGGGGTTGTTTGTGTTTTTTTTTTCCCCAAAGCAACTGTTATGCATTTTCGTAAAGTCATCCTGGAATTTTAATTTTTTGTTTGTGGTTCAGTGTTAATTGAAGACATAATTATTCCAAGAAATGACAAATTATTTCCTATCCACTTAAGCACTGCAAACTTTCTGGGTGTGCTTTCAGTGATGCATGTATGCTGTTTTTTCTTCTGAGTATAGAAATCCTTAATCAGGTTATTTCCTGTTTATACTTACTAAGTGTCATGGTTTAAACCTAGTCAGCCATGCAGTCTCTCTCTGAGGGATGGGGAGGAGAATCAAAGGAATGTAACTCCCATGGGTTGAGATAAGAGCAGTCCAGTAACTAAAGTATAACACAAACCACTGCTGCTACCACCAGTAATAATAATGATAATGATAAGGGAAATAACAAGGGAAGAGAATACAGCTGCTCACCACCTGCTGACTGATACCCGGCCCAACCGAGCAGTGATCTAGCCCTTCCAGGTGTCTGCCCCCAGTTTATATACTGAGCATAATGTGCTGTGGTGAAGAATACTTCTTTGGCTAGTTTGGGTCAGGTGTCCTGTCTCTGCTTCCTCCTGGCTTCCCTTCCTCCCTGGCAGAGCTTGAGACTCAGAAAGTCCTTGGTCAGACTACATAAACATTACTAAGCAGCAGCTGAAAACATCAGTGTTTCAGCACTGTTCCCAGGCCAAAAGTCAAAACCACAGCGCTGCACCAGCTACTCAGAAGGAGAAAAATGCCTGCTACTGCTGAACCCAGGACACTAAGTTTTTAGACATGTCTGCGTGATTTCATGTACTGGCAATGCCTGAGCCAGGGATCCTTGAGCCAGGTAAGTCTATAGGGTTCAGATAGGCGCCTCGCAGATACCACCTCCAGTTCCAACATAGTATAATCATGTCTTTAGGGGAAGCGGTCAAACTAGTAAGTCCTTCTGAGGAGCACTTTTCTGATTCAAGTTCTAGAGCTAGCTTGGAGAATACTAGCTTGTAGTCAAGAGCAAAAAGAGATGAGTTATTGACCGATTAGCAGATGGTGTTCAGCTGTAGTTTCCTTAGCAGTTTAGTTAATCCACTTTGTATTTCTTACAAGGAGTTGAAATCAGCAAAGCTATCAGTCTGGACTTTTAACTTCAATTTTGAATAACTGGGTTGCCTACTATAAACGTGAATACTTGAAGTGAAATATGAGACAAATCATTCTTCTGAATGGGCCACAGCTTAATAAATGGCAAAGAATAGGAAAGTATAAATTCTCCCAGTAAAAGGGGTCTGTAGTGTCTGTGAAGGGAAAAGATACAATCTAAATTCCAGTGAGTATGCCATGGTCTCGTTACCCTGTGGAATTTATTATGGAAGTTAATATTTTTCTGTATTATTTTAAAATAGATGATGTTGCATTGTCGGTGGAAGGAATCCATCTTTAATCACAGAAAGCAGAAGTTAGCTGGTTCAGTAGTATGAGTAGCAATATGCTCAAGTTAAGGAGCCTATTATTGTGTAATAGTGTGACACTGCTTTAAAATAAGTTATTTGTTTTGTTCCTTCTCTATTTCTGGAGTGAATACCTGGTGCTCACAATTAGATTAGAAGAGGAAGTAGGAAGGAGAGGAAGGAGAAGCAAGCAAATGTAGAGACCAGATAGAAGCAAAGGCAGAAAACGTTTTTGTTGGTTTGGGTGTTTATTTTTTAACTAAAATTATTGATTTCTTCTGTAGATTGTTATACATTCAGAAACAATATTTTGCAGAATATGAAAAACTAATGTTAATATAATTTATTAAAGAAAGTCTAGAGATGAATGTATCCCAGAATTTTGTTTAACACACGTGAAGAAATCTCCCTCTTCTGTTAAACCTGAAAAGTATTTGTTATGTTTTTATTCGGTGGAGGTTCTCCTTAATCATTTGCAAATATAACTGAACTACAGTATTCATTATGTAAAAGGAAACTTACTTATGTGCTTTCTAGAGTCACATATACTGACCTTGCTTCTATTCCAGACTTGGCTGTATATATTTCACTATTGAATGCCTCTGATAAAAGTCAAAGGTCTAGGGAAAGAAACTTCGGGAATAAAAATGCAGGAGTAATTAAATGCAGTTACTGTTATGAATGGAAAATATATGCACAAAGTGAACTTTGCATCTTTAAAATTGCTGTAGTACTTCCATTAGTTTATCTTCCCTGTTTGTATTTCTCATATTAATTATCTTCTGGGAACTATCAATTATTTCTTTAAAAAAGAGTTTCTACCATCACATCATAATAGTGTAGGTAATAGACAACAATTCTTTACGTGTCTTTGTAATTTTTTAGTATTTCTGCACAAAATCTGATCTAAAAATCGCATTACCTTTAGTTATCTGAAATACATTTGTATTTTCTCCACTGTGTTTATTTCTTGCTCTTTCCATTGTTGCTTAGGACTAGTAAATGGTCTAAAAAACATATTAAAACAAGTGCATTTGGATTCAGCTGTGATTGAAGTGAGATCATTATATAATATCTTCATCATTGTTTCATGGATAAAAGCAAGAGGAAAAATATTTTGTGAACCTACTTCCACTACTTGAAATAGGAAAAGAAGGAAGAGATTTGAAGTAGTATGAAAGTAGGTAATGCCATTACTGTCTCTGTATATTAAGATTTTTTGTTTCCCGAAAGTCTTTATACTACATTTAAACCAGATTAAGACAGGATCTTCTTCAGTATGCCAGGCTGTTGGCTTACTTTGAATACTTTATTACTTTTAGAAATGGTATGTATGAATTTGTTGGTTTTTTGGGATTTTTTTTTTTTTCATCTTCCCGCTCTTTCTAATCATCTCTAATCTACAACCCACGCCTGTTAAATCTCTCAACAGCTCTAACTGAAAAGCCTTCTATTAGAAAGGGTTGACTGTAGCAGACTGCTAGAAAAAACCTTGTAGAGCTATTTGCCTGACTGGCTTTAGTATTAGAAATGACAAGAGAAATATTATTGGTATTTATCCTGACCATTAACTGGTTGTTGCCCAGTGAATGAACTGTGAAAGGAATTAAATAGTGATTTAAACTCATGGTTTCCATTCTTTGTTCACAGTAATAATCTCATAGTGCCTGCGTGGTTAGGTAAAAACGTGGACCCCAGAATGGATTCTTAACTTTCTTTAAGATGGTCAGAATTTGACCATTTCTTTTCAATAGAGTATAACGTTTATGCTGATTGGGGTACTTCTAGCTTTCCCCTCCTTCCATATTTCATGTGGATACCCTTTTTAGCCCATAAGATAGCTGCAAAAATATTCTGTTTGGTTATAGATCTAGATGTAAAATGATTATGTAATACATACACATAAGCATACAAGTACTGTTGTTTATGGAAGGCATATTACTAAATTTGAAAAAATGTGTGAAAATGTTCTCATGCAATTTATAGCTGTTTAGTTTTCCCACGTATTCTGAAATACTGGATAACTGTGGTTTTAGATAGAATGATTTTTCAGTAACTGTTTTACACATTTTGCAGTATGTTTGCACATTTTTCAGCTAGGAAAGTGCTTATTTGGTATTTTTTATTTTTTCCCAATAGTGTATTCTTGTGACTCCTGTTATCCTTACCATCTCCCTTCCCTCGAGTTCGTGGAAGTTGTGTTCCATAGCCATTGCAGAAAAATCTAGTAAGATCAGTAAGATCTAGTTAGGACTGAGTTTTGAGTTCAGTTCTCTTGATTAATGCAGACTTTTTTCTGTCTGTACTGGAAGAGGCTACTTATATTGTAATTACAACCAGAAATATGTATCTCAGGGTTTTTTTAAGTTTATCTGACACTTATATTAATAGTAGCAGTAAGTAGTTGCTTTATGTCTCAGGCCCAAATCATATGAGAGTTGATAGAATATTTTTTAAGTAATGTAAACTGTTAGTAAGTGTGTAAATGAAGTGATGTTTTCCTATAATAGGGATGAGGGGGTGTCTGCATGTAAAAGTGCAAATAGCATATTATGTGTGTCTCCCAATTGAAAGAATGGTTAAAAAGTCATGTCTAATAGGAAATGATCACTGTACTTATATGGATATTTTAAGCAAGAGTTTTTAAAATTGCGAATTAAACCTCATCATAGAGATAAGCTGTTCTGTAGTTCAAACATTATACTAGCTTTAAACAGATGCTATGAACTGCACAAACTGTACAGGTGCAGTCTCATACGAGTTCAAACCTAACTGTTGTGTGAAGCATTGGAAATTAAATGAGCTACAGAAAAGCTGCAGTTGTCACATGACTAATCCACAGCAGCCAGAATTAATGGTGAGACAGCAAACCAGATGTAGAAGTTGTCAGCATATATCCATAACCTGAAGTGGAGGGTGTTTAAATATTTTCTAAGCTATTCCTTCTATTTGCTAACAGAACTTATAAATATTTATGGTTTCAGTTTTTAAGATTTTTTTTTTTTTTTTCCTACCAAGGATGCCTGAGTCCCTACTTCTGTGACCATTTCACACACCTGGACAATTTTCCTCCATTGCTATGGGGAGTATAGCTGAAGTCACTCATATTTTTCCCACTAAAATGGAAAATGATGCTGTCTGCATTGCAGTGTTTTGATATAAGTGCATTAACCCAAGAAGGGTTGAAATACTTAAAGATTGGCATTCTTGCCTTTAAAACTACATGCAAACAAATTTGCATACAGAAAATATAATATGAATAGTAACATCAGTAGTAGAAATTGATGATGCATAGTTCAGTGCAGGAAGATATGCAAAATGTCTTTCAAGAAAATTACTTGCATTTCAACATGTTGATGAGACAGTGTTTGCATTATTAAATGTCTTGTCCTTTTTTGTTATGTAGGTTTAATTATTAGTGTCTGAGACACTGAAGGCAGGAATAAAGCAAACCAGAGGCTTATCTATGGGATTATACTGCAGTAAAGTCGAGTTCAAGGGTGAAAACATTAAGCTGTAACATTTTACAAAATTTCCAGATAGACTCCTTTATAAATTGTTCTCTGTTTTAAATTATTAATATTTGCAGTTTGAATGAGACAGCTGTTATTGTAACTCATTCAGCTTCTTTCAGTATGATTATGTTAAGAAAAAATTCTTCTGCCTTAATTCTGAGCCTCACACATAATTTTCTGTTCATGTCAGGTTTGATGGAAAGTTAAATTATTTTGGTCCATTCATGGAAGAAAGTATGTTAAGTTGGTAGAATTTACCTAGATGCTTAAGTCTGCTACTGTGTCTTAGGGCATCGATTGACTAGCTGAAGTCAGTTGGCCTACTGATTATGAGAACTCAGCATAAGCTTTTTAACTTGAGGCTTTCATGTTTATTAGAATAGCTAAAACTCAGAAAAGGCAGTACATAGTTGGTGTGTTTCTCAGCAGTTTTTATCTTATCTGAGTCAGATTTTTGCAAATGTATGTACTAGTTTCAGGTCTCTTTTGATTATTCAGTAGAATTGAGTATGTTGTTTGAATCTGCCCATTTGAAATCAACTTTCTAAAAAAAACCAAACCAATAGACTTCATATGACTATTCCATAGTAAAGCAAGCTTTTTTTTTTGGGGGGGTGGGGAGAAGGCAGTTTCCATGAGTTTATGAAAATATCACATAGGTTGAAGCACTTGAATTGGAGACTAGACTGATTAGAAAAAACCTCTTCATAGCTGAAAGCTTTCATCTAGCGTAGACCTTCCATGAAGACTTCACACCGTTTGAAATGAGCACACTGAGTTTAAGGTTGCAGCTGTGTTCCAAGGTATTTCCTGGAACACTAAACTCTTGGAAAATTAGCTGTGTTGTTCCACCTGGAAAATGGGGACTTTTTACATGAGTGAAACACCACTGTAGATTCTTATTAAAATTGCTAAGAGGTTAGAGTGAGGTAAAGCAAGTTCAATATCAACTTGTTTTCAATGAGTTCATGTAAATCATAGAATGGTTTGAGTTGGACAGGACCTTAAGATCACCAAGTTCCAACCCACCTGCCACAGGCAGCAACACCTCACACTGGACCATGTCGCCCAAAGCTCTGTCCAGTCTGGCCTTGAGCACTGCCAGGGATGGAGCATTTACCACTTCTTTGGGCAACCTATTCCAGTGCCTCACCACCCTTACAGTAATGAACTTCTTCCTTATATCTGACCTGAACTTCCCCTGTTTAAGTTACTCCTTGGCCTATCACTACAGTTCCATAAATGTATTTTAATGTTATACCTCAAAAAAAGACACTGTTTTTCCTGAACAATGTATTTCTATGATTCTGTGATTCAATTAGACTGCATGTAAGCAAACATCAGTATAACGTACTCTGTGACCTGCTTCCTCTTCTGTAAACTCTTACCTAGGATTGCCTCCTGCCATGCAAATGTCCTGATTTTTCTGCAACTATAGTATAAGCTTCATACTTTAATATAAAGCGTTTTATTAGAAAACGTGTAATTCCTAAAACTGAATGTGATTTGTGTATCTTAACCTAAGTTATCAAAACTACAGTTGTGCTGGAGAGACTGCATCAAAAGATTGCTTAAAAATAAGAATGTTTTGATGGGGTAGTGATGCTGCCATGAAAGTCCCCCAAAAATTCAAATCACAGAGTTCTCACTAAAGAATGGCAGCCTTAAAATACCTATTCCTGATTTAAATTTGAAGACAAGTAATTAAGGAGTTTCCCTTAGTTTCTCCCCCCTGAGAGATGAGTTTGTTTTTTGACTTGCAGATCTGTTTGTTAGTGTGGTGAAAGAATTAACTTGGAAGATCAGAAGCCACTGGTACCGGAAAATAAAATGAATACTTTTCTTAGAAAAGGAAAACAGAATATTGTTTTCAGTAGTTTCCTTGAGTGGCAGTGACCAAATACTGCGGCCCCATTTTTTTAAATTTTTTTTTTTTTTTTTTTAGTGTGTTGCTAATAATCTGTCCAATTGATACCTACATCACGTTATTTTCTTTGTAAATGGTGGAAGCTCACGTATTTCTAGAATGGTACATTCCTCCCACGTTTCCCCTCCCAACTCGTAGAACAGGATATCTCTGTCAGTTTCACTAATGGTATATATGAACCTTTTCAAAAAGGTTCTTTTTTGTAAATTTTAAATAAACATTAGTTCCATAGCATGCCATATTTTTCCTGCTCCCATGCAGGTTGTTACAAGCTTTTGTCAAAAGTAATTTTCTTCCAACAGTGTGACAAAGATGTCAGCTAGTTTGAATGGTAATCATTTTACTGCCTTTTGGTTTACTTTTGAAGAAACAAAATTTTGTAAAATGCTTTTCCAAATTGCTGACTTCAAAGTACAGCTTGACTTGTACAATGAATTTAACTGTACTATGAAGAAAAAGTGTATGTTTTCATCTGAAAGATTAATTTTTGCTCACAGGATTGTGGTGTAAGCAGGCTTCCAGCCAAACAATTATTTTAGATTTATATATTTTATATATCCATAGTCTCCAAAGAGATGCCATTAAAGTCTGGTAATTGTTCGTCTTTTGAGAAGGACATGTAGTCATAAATAAATGCGTTGGCATTAATTTTTGAGGAACAAGCTAGGGGACTTCTTTGTGTGGATTTGAACAATGAAATTTGCTTTACATAGTAAATAACTTTGTGTATTTGTCATTTAATTTGTAGCATTGCTCCCTACTGTGAGCTAGATAATGCAAAACTCTTGGATAAGGTAATTTCCTATTGTATCTGGTGCGTAAGTTTCAAAGCCAGAGTCATATTGCAGTGTCATAGATCAAGAAAACATTAAGCTGGGAGTTGAGCAGAGCAAATGGCAAGCAAGCAAGCAAACAAGCAAAATCATGTTGTTTTCGGAACAGATGGTATGCCCACAAATTTTGGGCATAATACAGAAGGTCCTACTGAAACAACATGCCCTTGGCTTGTAGCCCTTGATTGTTTTACCTGGTGGTCGTACAGGGCATCCGAGGTTACATTTAAGAACAGCTGTTTTGCGTAGATTGTGGCAAACTTGATGCGTCTTTCAGTTCCAGGACAAATCTTGTAAGCATTGTTGAGAAGTCAGGCTGCTCCAGGAGCATCATAAGCAAAATATAATTTGTGGCCCAGGACACATCACCATGTTCATATTAGGTTATTGTTTAACCATCTTTGGTTATTCCTATAATTTTAAATAGAGGTGCTCTTCTACTAAAATTTTCTCAGGAGCTCAGATGTAGTGTTTGTTCCTGATGCGAAACTCTATAAATTAATTCCTTTCAAAGGGAAAAACCAGAAAAAGTAGAAATGCCTCCCTCAGGTTATTGTGCCAGTGCAGAGCATTCAAAATCATCACTAACATTGTTCACGTTCCTGTTCACTCATTTCTTATTTCATTCTGAATTAAATCTGGAAGAGTTCTGAACATGAAAAGAGTGTTTCAAAGCTGTAGCAACATGAGACACATGCATGTGCTTAGTAAAATTTAGTGTGAGAATACGCAACCTGTTTTTTACTTAAGAACGATTTTTATGAAAATCTTAAAACAGGATGTGGATTGGATAAGGTTTTACTTTAAGGTCCTTGTCAGTTAAAATTGTGGCGTTGTGTTGCAAGCTATGGTGGGCTGACGATGCGGGGAATCAAGCGACGACTCAATATGAGTGATAAGCAAGTTCCCCTTTATTGCCAGTCGGTGCAGCTTAGATATACCTTATTCCACTAATTTATGCACACCTGTCATCACATGAGTGGCTAAGCCTAAAACGGTTACATCAGCTAGTTATTGCGTTATTGGCTAAATCTAGTCCTTCCTTATGTGATTGGCTAAATCCAAGGGATTCAGTTGTCACTACGTGATTGGCTGAATCTGAGGGATTGAATTGTCACGACGTGATTGGCTGAATCTAAGGGATTGAATTGTCATGATGTGATTGGCTGAATCTAATCGTTACATGATTGGCTAAGTCTAAGTGCAGCCTAGTCAGCCTAGCATCTGCTCTGCTTGTACAACCGCTCCATAGATCCATGCCCTTTCTCATCAAGCCATTCCTCCACAGTGTTGCATGTGCATAAATTTCGAGTGATTTAGCTGTAAGTACATGTTTTAGAAGAGCCATTATATTGAATCTACTCTAGAACATATCTGTGACAGAAGTTTTGGAAAAAAAATCAGCATAATACATCTACTGGTACATGCCAATGCATTCTAATATATTATTTTTCATACTGCATTTTACAGTGTGCTATCAGTTGTCCTCGCTGAGTTATCTCAATGATAGATAACTGCTTTGAAATGTTTTTGTGTGAAGTATGAACCTCAGTGCTATATAAATAGGATTTTATTCTAACATTCTTAAGTACCTTTATTCTGAAAATGGCTGTACTTGCAACTTTTGAGTTCTGTTTTGCTTTTCTCTAAGTGTTCTAGGGGGTGCAGTTTTTAAAGGCCACTGTCTATCATACTTACTGAGGATTTTCTCTGTTGGAAAAAAAAAAAAATCACATTTAAGCAAGAGGAAATTGTGTAAATCATTTTATCAAAGAAGAGCAGTGTGAAAGCTGTTGTACATGATTCTTTCACAGGCAAGCTTACAGTTTGGTTGTGTGTATAGGTTCCCTGTTTAATTCATCTTACCAGATCCACATTATATTATCTTTGGGAAAGTTTGCAAGGCCATTCAGTTAATGCATCACTTCTACTAGGTGTTATGCCCCTAGATTTGAAAGTTGCTTCTGCTTTGGAGCTGTGCATCTGGACAAGTCGTGCTTTGTTTTGAATATTCCCTGGTCTTCCAACACAAAGTGACTTAATGAACATTAATAGCATTAGTAAAGCCCTTAATAAAGAGAAGCCGTGGATGCCTCATCCCTGGCAGGGTTCAAGGACAGGTTAGTCGGAGCTTTGAGCAACCTGGTCTAGTGGAAGGTGTCCCTGTCTCTGTGGCAGGGGGTTTGGAACTAGAACACCTTTAAGGTCCTTTCCAACCCAAACCGTTCTGTGATTCTATTAAAACTAAATTGGTATTTCTAAAATGAAGTGCTGTCTGCAGGATAGGATATGTTAGTGGGCATTTGAAAATATTACATACCTTGTGGCATACACTAAGTATGATTATTGTCCTTTTTTTCAATTCTTGAATTACTAAGCCTATGTATGATGTTGGATGTTTATGCAGGAAGCTTCAGAAAGGAGATGAAGCTTGTCGGGGTGAAGAATAGAGAAGTGAATTGCCCTTTTCAATAAGCATTGAAATCAAAATAATTATTATAACTGATAACTTGCACCTGCTGCCTTTTTTGTTTCTCCTATTTCTCTGCTGTATCACTCAGTTGCTATAATTCTGTTAAAGATCTTGTGAAACTTTTGAGTTCCTAATTTAGTCTGTTTCTCAGATCTTCTCTGATTTATTAAAACACTATGATGGTACTTTTTGTTCCTTTATGATAATTAATCAACTGATTACACCTAAGGACAAATTGTATTTTTAAAATAATTGGCTCAGTATACTGATTGAGTCATATTCATGATCCTTGGAGCAGTGTGGTTCTTATTGAATGAAACTTGTTCAAGGTATGGCGTTTTTCCAATTTTAAATGAATTTGAGATTCTTATAGGAAGGATATTAATTTGCAGTCCAGTCTTATTTCATGCTATTGTTAGTAGCATAACTGACCCTGAGAAAACATGGTGAAGAAACATAAAAGATGGTTAAAAAGGGTCCACAGCAAAATATAGAATACACCTAAATCTAACTCAAACACTGACTAGTGATACCCTGGCAGCACTGTGGTGAGTAGAGAAGTTAATACATGAAGAACCATATTACCTTATAGCTTAAACATGATTTAAAATATTTGGTTGAGTATTTCAGTGGGTTCAAGTTTGTACCCAAAGAAAAGACCCATTTTAGTCATCTCATGACTACTTAGTTTTCATAGTCAGTGGGTCTTGTGTACTGCTATTTCATTGAAATAACACTGAAAAATCCTGAAGACATTACAAAACCAAACAAAACTCAAAACTAGAAAGGGCGCCAAACAATATTCCTTCTTCACAAGGTCATACCCTTCCTGCCTGACACGCATATATGAACATACATGTCTAACCTGTTCAGAAACAGCTCTAACAGTGCTGGTTCCACAGGCTGCTGAAGAACTTGGGAGTTCAAGGTGATAGGGCTTTAATATTTTTTCCAAGTATCTGATCACATCAGCAAATAATTCTCAAACTGTCAGAGAAAGGACTCACGGTAAGAAATACTGCATCTGTGGTTAATTTCCAAGGATAAATGCGATGTATGTCGCAGTCTGAGCCTTACAAAAAAGTGAAAGTGGTCCTTCTGAAAACTAGAAGTGGCTGGAAGAGGTACTATTGCCTTCTGTATCTCCTAATCATTGCTAACACTTTGTACCAGGAAGCATTTATGTTGCTTATAACCTGTTTTCTTAGTACTGGCATGCTTTGTTGATAATCTTCCATATAAAGAAAATATTCTGTGCTTATGTTGGAAGATTTTCTGGTTCATCTCTTCCTGGTAGTTCTGTGCTAAACCAATTTTATGAAATGTAATTAGCAGTGTAGAACTTTCTTAATGTAATTTAATCTGGATCTGGTTTGATGGGATGGTTTGTCACATTTTACTAAGAAAACTGAGCAAGTCTGTTATCTAAGCAAAATTAAATGGGTAGGAACTGGCTTGATGGATACATTTTTTAATTTCATGCTGATTGTTATTATAATTTTAAAAAGTATATAAAATAGCATGCAGAAGTCTGAAGCAAATCAGAAGTATAATAATTTGGCAATCTTTCTCAGTGACATTTTTTTGTCTACTGAACAAGTCCATAGAATAAACAAGTGCAAAGCCTGTTTTCTCTTCTTACATATAATCCATTAAAGTAATCATCAGAACAAACTTATTTTTGTGATGCAAAATTTCTGACTTGCACTTAAACAAAATAAAAAATTCAGGTTAAGTTTTACAAAGATGGTGCCTAAATCATAAGTACAGTGTCTATGCAACTGGCCGTATTTGTGGCTTTGAAAATTGTATTCCACTTTTCCTTCGATTTTTGAGTTGACTTTCTTTTATATGTTATATTTGACTCTTTTACCCCACTCCTGAAACAGGATTGCTCCATTGTTATTTGCCCAGTCTCTAATTTTTTGTAGTTTTTTGCAAGGTTGTTTTTTTTTCTGATTCTGACAGGAAGGACTGAGTATCACGCATCTGCATTTCCCTGTGGTAGTTTGAAAAATCTGAGGCATGAGGAAATAGCATCTAGAATCATTGTGTTTAGAGGATATAGAAAAGAAAAAGGGATGACTAGATTTCCAACAAAATCACAGACCTGGTGTCCTGGGTTCAGCAGTAGCAGTCATTTTTTCTCCTTCTTAGTAGCTGGTGCAGTGCTGTGTTTCTAACTTTCGGTCTGGGAACAGTACTGATAATACCGATGTTTGCAGCTACTGCTTAGAATGTTTACATTGATCAAGGACTTTCTGAGCCTCATGCTCTGCCCTGGGAGGAGAGGAAGCTAGGGGGAAGCAGAGGCAGGACACCTGATCCAAACTAGCCAAAGAGGTATTCCATACCATAGCACGTCATGTCCAGGATGTAAACTGGAAGCTACCCGGAAGGGCTAACTCTCTCTGCTCAATCGGTGAGTGGTGATTGTATTCTCTTCCCTTGTTATTTCCCCTATCATTGTTATTGGTGGTAGTAGCAGCAGTTTGTGTTATACCTTAGTTACTGGACTGTTCTTATCTCAACCCGTGGGAGTTACATTCTTTCGAGTCTCCTCCCCATCCCTCTGGGAGTGGGGAGGGGGGGGGGAAGGACAGGTTGTAGCGGGGGAGCAAGCAGGCTACATGCTTTTCTAATTTACGACTAAGCTTAAACCACAACACCTGGAGTCCAGCCAGGGTTGCGACTGAGGCTCACCACCGTTGTACAGAGGTCTCCAGTGGGGAGCGCTCCTTAGAGGCAGTGTCTCCCTACACTGGCTTCAAGCTCCTGCTTAAAGCTCCCTGTGGAACAGGATGACTTGCATTGCCTCACTAATCCGTATAACTATAGTAGATTCCATTTGGGGAAAAACAAGTATCACAAATCCCTTTTTTCTCAAATGTTGCATTATGAAATGTAACTCATGTCTGTACTCCTTGAGTCTTGAAGCAAAATACTAATGTTGTCCGTTTTTTATGCAATGCTGTCTATTCAGTTTCAGGCTGTCAGAGAATAAAAGAATGATACTTTATTAAGATACTGATACTTGCTTTAAGAAACATGGTATTAAGAACAAAATAATCTAGTGTTCCTTAGGAGGTGGTGTTGCTAGAGAAATGCTGTGTGGCAATTTTTGATGACTTAATTTTAGCACATGAATTTAACTAAGTAGCTCCTTATGTCTCTACTATAGAAGTAGTAAAACTGGACAATGTGTGAGGAATTGTTTAGTATGGTCAGAAGCCTGTTTAATCTGTTGGTAGAAATAATATCTACATAATGAACTCCAAAGCTAGGGAAAAATACTTTTTTTTCCTTATAATAATAAAAAATTTATTTGTTTTTAGTATGTTGGTCATATAATGTCTAAAAGTCATAATTTATTAAAATCAAGTGTTACAAGACAGAAACAGCTCTTACTTTTTGATTAAAAATAGCAGCAATGCTATCATATACAGAAATTTTAAAATGCCGTGCTTCTCCTAAGTTTTAATTTATTTTTATAGCACTAAACCCACACGCACACTAAGTGACAAAAAAGCTTTTAAAAAACTATGCATGGATTAGACAAGTGTGTGAAAAGAGGCTTTGGCTAGGAGGATGTGCAGATTGACAAGGATGTTATATTCAATGAAAATGGAAAAGGTTAGGAAAAAGGAATGAGAGCATGAATGGAATACAGAGGAATTGTCTTTATTTTTAGGTGGAAAAGGGAAGATTCTCTTAATCTTGCTAAAAGATTGTTATCTGAACGCAGAGTAACTAGCTGGCACCATTTTTCTATTAGTGACTACTAGAATCAGGAGTGCTGTTGGCTAATTATAGTTGCAAATATTTTATTAAGCCAAGTGAAGTATAGAGATGCAAAGGCATTCTTTAAGAGACATTTTGGGAGTAATCTCTCACATACACATAAACATTGTGGCTAGATTTTCTTAGTTTCTGTGCTACTCTTTGTTGTTATGAATAAAAATAAATAAATCCAGGACTGATACTTAATCTGTTTATGTCTATGATGGATTATTAGCAAGAGTAGTAAAATTCATCTTCATGCAGAGGATCATCACTGGGCTACAAACAACTTAAGAGATAATTTAGTGCCCTATCTTCTGCTGCAGTTAATGCATAACTGCATGTGGGTTTTCTGATCGAGGCGGAGGAGAATAAGTCCCCTTCACTTCTGAAAGAATGTTCATTACTGACTGGAAAGAAGGAAAAAAAGGGAGAAGCAGAACAAAACCTAAACTAAGACACTGAAGATCATTTAATAATCGAAGGGTTAGTGACTTATTTATATAGTGACAAGTTTAAAGCAATGGGGTTTGTTTCTAAAAGTCATTGCAGTGGTGGGCTTGGGAGATGAGAGAGAAAATAAGGAAGGAATTGATTGGTTAGTCTGTGCTTAGCTATTATGATAATGTAAGCAATTACCACATGTTCTTTCCTTCTCTTCCATTTGTGGCACTGAATAATATTAGCCATAATAGTGTGTTTTAATGGTGGTGAAAAAAAAAAAAAGACTTCTGTTTCTTTTTTTTTTTTTAATCACCACATTATATTAAATTCACAGATGTTACAAAATTAATGTAGATTGACATGTAGCTGATTCACTGGCTATGTTTTTCTTGCTTGCTTTTAAGTTAATACCTGTAGGCATCCGTGGAGTTATTTCTGTGATCAAGATAACATTTTTCAAGCCTTGCCATTTACCTAAGTAATCATTCTGTTTTCAGTTGCTGGTAAATGCAACTATGTGAGAACAGGCAGATGAGTCTACTGACCCAGAACCCTCTATATTGCCAGTTTTTAAACTTCTGTTTTCCAATTAGGCAATCCTAATAAGCTTTGTATTTCTTCTTAAGTTCCGGTGCACAGCTGAAGTCAAGTACAGAATGGTCCAATGGCTGATTGTAGGTTTGGTTATTGACTGTACTGGAATTTTTTTTATGCCCAAGAAATTAATGACCTCAGATGTACTTAGCATCCCTGATTACCTTTCCAGAGGTAGCCAGGGTACTCTTTAGTGTTCAGTGATATTTGTAGGTTGTGCAGGAACAAATGAGGCAGAAAATAGTTTGAAAAAATTGCTCTTGCAGTCCCTAGAAGAAAATTTCTTTGCCCAGATGTGTTACTGTTTTGCCCAAATTGAAACCTAACACCCTTGGTGAACTGAAATAAATAAACAAATGTGCTTAATTTTAAATTACACATCATGTTGTTCTCTCTACATCTCCTCTGAATGCATCTTTATCTCATGGAAATCAAACCATCACAAAATCTGAATTTTAAGAATTAAGATTCTTCAACGTGATGGAAACTGACAGCCATAAAATTTTCAGCAGTGATCAGGCATTCGTACAGTTATCTTCTTGTCTTTGTAATAAATATGATCAAAGAAAATAAAGATTCAAATCAGTTTGTTATTTCTGGGTAGTTTCTGAGCAGCTGGTATTGAGAATTTGTAAGCCAAGGAAAATCTCTTTATGTCCATAAATCAGTTTGTTCTTAGTAAATGCGACCTTCTTTCAGAGCCAGGTAACTGTCCCAGAGAACTGAAGCTTTAACTGGTACATTTTGAAACTTGCTGTTCTTTTATTTGGAGGCTGTTCTTGTTTCAGCTGTAACTTTTTGGTTTGGTTTGATTTTTTTTTTATTTTTTTTTTTATTTTTTTTTTTTATTTCTTCCTAGTAGCTGGTGTAGGGCTGTGCTTTGGCTTTAGTCTGAGAACAATGCTGATAACATACAGATGGTTTGGTTTAGTTGTTGCTTAGTAGCACTTACTACCCTGATCAAGCACATACCCTGATGAGACTCTTTTCAGTCTCTCATGCTTTGCCAGTGAGGAAGGGCACAAAAAGCTGGGAGGGAGCAGAGACAGGACACCTGACCCAAACTAGCCAAAGGGCTATTCCATACCACAGCGCATCATGCCCGAATATTTACTGCGGGGAGTCACCTGGAAGGGCTAGATTGCTGCTTAGAGTAGCAACATATAGAAAATGTGCATAGCATTGAATAGCAGTGTCTGAATATAGAACTGTAGTTCACAGGAAACCGTACAGTTGCCATGTTTTTAGACTGGCCTGGTTGTACCCAATTATCACTTCTTCTATGTACTTTAACCTTTATGTGCATGTAAAAGATCTGAACTTGGCTAAGGGTAAATAAAACCCAACAGATCTTTTAGGAAAGAAAGGCCATTTTTTTAATATACTTTGTTTCTTGCAAAATTACCCTGTAAATTAAACTCTTATACACACAGAGACACACACTGTAAGTTTGTTTTGTTATGTTTGTCAAGATTAGCTAAGCTTGCCTCTTAAGTCTGTTCTATAAGAAGAGTCCTTCTGAAGATAGTGGCTTTTTTCAGGGAGAGAAAAGGGGAAGTTTTCTTTGTACAGCTTTAGGATAAGCAAATTAATTTCCTTAGTTTTATGCTTTTTGGGGGCTGCTGTTGTCAGCAGTCCCTATCAGGAAATAGAGATTGCTAGCACCAAGATGGTTTTGGTTTTGTGAAAATGAAGAGTATTAGAGGTAGCACTGCTTTATCAGAATTCAGAAAATAGGATTGTCAGCTGAACCAGGATGAGTGGCCAGGAGCTGATTACCTGGAATGCATTTAATACCATTTAAATTCAATTTATGAAGAGCTGTGAAACCTTATGTTGGATTATGGGCACACTTGTATGCTGACTTGGAAGAGTTCTTTAAAATACTCCTTTAGTATTATGGCCAGAATTAAAGGCGTAAAGAGAAACCTAAAGCTGTAGTAGCCATTTGGGCAACTTTTTTTTTGTAGTCATCACAAAGTGGAACCCTTGCAAAGGGGGATGTCAGGGGTTCTGCCTCACTGAAGTTCTAGCTTACTTAATAAATTGTCATAAATATTTTATATGCTACATGTCGGTAATGTGGCAGGGATCTATAATGAAAATGAAACATTTTTTTGTACTTTGCCTATGTGACTTCTAATGACGAAGCTCATTCACGGCTTTAGAAATGAGGCACATTCTGAAATGTGGCTGTAACGAAGTTCCAAATTTCTTATCAACGTACTCTCTATCTACGTAAGCCAGGACAAACCTTATACACTGTTGTTTTTCCAGCGTTGAGGCCCAGCAGAGCACCTTTTCTCATTGGCCTGCTGCTTGGGTCAGGAAGTAGTCTTTGATACTATGCAGTATCAGGAAGTAGTCTTTGATACTATGCAGTATCCCCCTGGATGTTTTATACTCTGCTGTGTTGTCTCTAGCAGATAATGGTATGAAGTCCGCCACAAGAACCAGGGCTTGTGAATGTGAGGCAACTTCTATCTGCCTGTAGAGGGCCTTATCTGCTTGTTCTTTCTGGCTAGGTGGTCTGTAGCAGACACCAATTAGGATATCATCTTTGCCTGTTTTCTTTTTAATCCTCATCCATAAACTCTCAGTTGGCTCATCATCCATCTACAGGTAGAACTCCATGAATTCCAGCTGTTCTGTCTTAGTCTGTTAAGCATTCCTTAGCCCTACCTGATTATCAGAGACCTGAGTAAATATTGAGTATGTGAAATTATGCATGAGGAAATACTGATGTGTGTTGATACAAAATTCTTACTGAAAAGGCCTGTTACTTCCTTTGACAAGTCAACACAAATTGGTATGTATATTTAGAGGTGCTGCTAATCCAGAATACAAGAAATAAAGCTAGAATAATTTCTGCAGTTTGTAAGGATTTTGTAAGGTGTTAAGGGCTTGGAGTTTGGGTAAAAGAAATAGGAGTTATACAGATTTGGCTAATATATCTGGCAAGCCACAAAATCTAAAGGAAATACCAGCTTGCATTTTGTATATTTCTAAACCTTACATATGTGAGTCTAGAGAACAACTTTTAGGCTGAATGGGTTTTTTTGCTTTAATTCCTGAAGTATGAGTAGAATCATAGGATGGGCTTTGTTATTCTAGAAGTGTTGCAAACACTTTTGCTGCAGTCACTTCTTTTCTGATCCAGATTGACAGGAAAAAAAAAAAAAAAGTTTTTTGGTACCACATGTGAACAACCTGGAGGGGGTATTTTTTCTTTTTTTTTTTTTTTTTTTTTTTTTTTTTTTTTTTTTTTTTTTTGCTTTTAGTGTGTGGTTTTGTGTGGGGTTTGTTTGTTTGGGTTTTTTTTAATTATTTTTATTTATTTATTCTGAAGTCCTTGGAGTAGCCATACATACATCGTGTTTCAAATTCTAGTTTAGAAGACTGCAAATCCCTGCAAATTAAACCAGTGGATTTTCATGTTAGCAGGGTTGGCAATTACGGGTTAGAGTCCTTATTAGACCTGGACCAGGGAAATGAAGATTGATTTTCCTATGCATGAGGCAGTGGTTAGTTCTGGGAGCTACTAAGTCAATTAGAGAAGCGCTTAGGAATGAAAATTAAGCTATTTATGTTGCCTTTTAAAGACACTTCTCTTCACAGAAGGAAGAATGTTAGAGGCTTTCTGCATATCCTTCCATTCCCTGTCTCCAGTACCTGGGGATATACTAGGTGACTACAAGTACTTGCAGCTGTGTTAATGCAAAAGAGAGAGAACACTGGTGAACTTAAGAACAGTCTAAAGAGGAGTGGTGCCATAGAGAAGAGACAAAAGGTATCCCATAATGGGAAGCTGGGATGAGACACACGCATTCATGTTCTCACTAAAATCCATGGCTCCTGCAAGAGACAGAGCATTCTTGCAGAAAATCAATTCTGCCTAAATATCTAGGAAGTAGTTTTAGATTGGCTCTGAATCAAAACCGAAGCCAAAGCCTGTTAGAATAGGAGGGAAAAGAGGTGAAAGGAGAACTCAGTGTAAATTACTTAAACTGCTTTGGTCATTGGGTGTTAGAGGTACATAAGCTCTATTCCTTGCTCTGTAGAAGAGTTCTTCTGAGCAATTAGACAAAATGCTTTTCCTCTTTGCGCCACAGTTTAAAGAGTAAAATGGGAGATTCTTACTCTACTTTACCTTTGTTTTAATCTTATTCTATTTATAGCATTCTTCCCATGCATTCCCTGTACAGCTGCCTGTACAGATTCTCTATGTAAAAAGTTCTGAGATGGTCACTTACTATAAAGGGGGTGCAGATAGTAATAACATACGATTTGAAAATGTTAATGGCTTGATGTTTTAAACCTGTGATTCTCTTTTTTTTGTAAAATTTTTGAGGATAGAATAATGGGAGTAGAAGTCAATGGGGCAGAGAGTAATATAACATTAGGTATGTTTCAGAAAGTATTACTTATTTCAACATTGTTGGAATAGTAAAATTTAGATTTATGACAGTTTGGTGGGAATTAGAAGTCTAATTGGATTTTTTACTATCTTTGTTATGTGAGAGAGAGTTATAAAATTACTAAGTAGACTGTATTCAGGTTGTCTACCCAAACCACAGTTCTCCAGCAGCAACCCCAAACTCAGCCTCACCCTTGGTGTCTAAAAGCAGCGTGTGTTTTGGAGCAAAGAGTGCTTAACAGTTTTACATAGTCTTTTCTGTTTATACCCAAAACCAGTCTGATTGCCTGTTCTGTTTCTTTTGTGATTTGGTGAGTGAAAAGAAATGCCTAATCTCTGCCTAGCCTCTATTGAAAATTTAACAGAGAAATGACTGTAATTCATTCAGAGTACATTGGATTTAATGCAAGACTTGCTACTTTCATTTCAGAAATCCAGGCGATTGAGGGGTAGGGAGGAGACCTCTTTCAAAATGTGTTGATAATAAGTACTTGTTCAGCCTGAGGAAATTCCATTTTATGTCTCCTGTTTCCTGCTTACTGATTTGAGCTTGGACAGCCAGATATGTACTGGCTCAGGATGCTCACAGACAGTTCAAGGATGGCTGTGTTACAGCCAAGAGGGAGGTAGGTAGCCAAATGGAGTTAAATGAGAAGAGGCCTGTCTTTTTTCCCAGTGGTGGTTGTGTGTTCACATTCATTTTTATTAAGTGAAAAAATGCTTACATGGTCCTTTGAACAAGAACAGGGATAGTTGTCTTACTTCAGACAAGGAATCAGACACCAAAAAAAGAGAAATATTTTCAAAGAGTCACAGAACGATTTAGGTTGAAAAAGACCCTAAAGATCATCAGTTCCAACTGTTAACCTGTCACTGCCAAGTCTACCACTAAACCATGTCCCTAAGCACCATGTTCATTACATGTTCAGTTAAAAGGAATAGTTGCTTAATGAGACTAAAGTTTTGGGAACAGACAAGACCTTAATGGGGGGTGCATATGGATGTGGATGGTGCTCCATTGGTGTCAAACATTTGAGTTGCTTCATCTGTTGAATTAGAACCTAATTAAGTTGCATGTCTGTCTAGAGTCTCATGTATTAATCAGATGCAGAAATTATTAAAGAGTGGGGTAAAAATGTTGAATTAGAACTTGATTAAGTTGCATGTCTGTCTAGAGTCTCACTTATTAATCAGATGCAGAAATTATTAGAGTGGGGTAAAAATGTTCTAACTAGTACTGGGAGAATTATCTGTGTGTTGTGTACTATGAGACTATGCAATGAGAACTGTATTTTTAAGACACTACTCTATTAGATGCCATTAATAAAACTACTGCTATCTACCAAAGAAATAATCACACTTTTCCTAGTTGGTCCTGACTAGGGCTCATTTGGAGTACTATATTTATTCAGTATAGCAATTTAAAATGACAAATTGAAGCTTTAATGACAGTCCAGAAAATTGAGGCTACAAGGAAGCCTACAAGTGTGGAACTGTATGCGGTTATCGTAAAATAAAAAGAGGGAGAATGAAAATTGATAGTGGAAGATTTATAAATTTGGCAAGATCCAGCAGTTGTTTGATAATGTGAGCAGAGAAAACAAGGAATTATGGAAGGTAAGAGAGAAAATATTGTCAGAGAAATGTATGAAAATGCTTACTCTCTGGAATGAAAAAACATATTCTACAGCTGCTTTTGGTAGAGGAAGATGCTCTATTGAGGCAACCACCATCAAAGACTAGTAGACGAACAGACTTTTTTATTCATGTTTCATTAATGACTTTATTAATATAATTGCTCAACAATGCTGCATCGTAAGGCTTTTTTGTGGTATCCAATCAAATACGTATTATCCCATTTTAGATGGTTTATTGAGATGAAAATAAGGGTTCATACGGTTCTTATGATACTGCGTTTCCATCAACTATGCCAGTTGCCAGTGTCACTTCAAAAATAGTTAAAGGTTCATGTTTACTGCTGCAGTGTCATGACTGTAGGTACCAAAGAGGTTTTCTGTGTTAGGGAGAGCTGAAAACTTCAGGAAACATTTTGCAGTCACTGATATACACTTTATTGATTTTTGAAATATTGATAGATAAGCAAAAATGTTGACATTATCTAGTGTTGGAGAAAATTTATTGGATAGTTAATACCATGCTTTTCAAGTATCTTCGAACAATGATCCATTTGGGGAGTGGTATCTGCTTTGTATGCAATAAACCACCTTCAGTTTGGCAACCTGTTCATCTACTTAAATATGCATGGAAAGACATGTGAATCAGTACATTTAATGTCAAATGTGTCTTTGAATGCTCTGTTTTTTGTAATGTTATGTGATTAGCCCTCTACCAGTGAACTGCGTCTTTAAAGACATAATGGATAAGGTGCTGAACATCATTTAACAGAAGAAACACTTAATTTTCCCCTCTTGGTTGCAATTTTGCAGGCTAAGGAGAGTGATTAATGTTAGACGACTTCAGATTAAGCAAGTAGAGACACTTCTGAGAATTGTGTGTGTTCTCTTTTAAAGTGAATGTTCAGTCAGTTGAAAGGTTTGCAAGGTCTAAATTGTTATGGTTTTGGATGTTCTTTTGAAAAGCTCTTGACACTGACATTTACCACTATTAAAATACTGTCGCCTTTTCTGGAGGGTTAGTCTTGGGTCTTAAATACGTCATCTGTTTGAACAGCTACAGTATACTTCATGGTTAAAATTATTATTGTCATGTTAGATTAATTGCTGACATTTTTCTAATTAAAATCAATTGGGCACCTGGATTAGCTGTCACCTTATTGCACTTTGGGGTATAAAAAGATCTGGAAAAGTATATATGGAAGCAAGTGCTTTAATGAAGACAAATCAGGGGGTTGGGGGGCTAAAACCCTGATAAATCCAGAAAATGCAAATCTTCTGAGCATTTCAAAGCAGATATTAAAGGAACGTCTAGATCTCCCAAGCAGTTTTATAGTTTCCTGTCCAGAGGATTGATCAAAACTAAATGTTATTTTTGCGTAGGTGTCTCTGTATTTGTACAGCAGTAGTCACCCATAATGCTTTTCTATATGTGGTTCTTTCAAATTCAAGGTACTACAGAGAGAAGATATTTAGTGAAAGAAATGGCTCTGAAATAAATAGGAAATTTAAGTAAAACTGTGCATAAAGTAGAAAAAGCGTTTCTATTTATATCTAAAAAACCCCTAATAGAGTGGATTCATTTGTTAGCAAGCACAAGCAAAATGGAAATATTTTCCTAATCAAGAGGAGAGTCAAAAGATATGTTACATGTAAGAATGTCCAGCTTACATGTTACAAGCAGTAAGGATGGTTATGAAATTAAGCATAATGTCTATATAAATAAGCTTTTAAATTTTACATTTCTGCTCCAGATAGTAAAGCTCTAAGTGGACAAAAAGTAGTTTAGTAATCAAAGGTATATAAACAGAGATGCAATCACCTATAACGGTCATTTGCATGTTCGCCAAGAAGAGGGGAAAGAGGGAGGAGCAAAAGAAACATAATCTATCGCTTTCCTTAACTGAATTCCTTGTGCAGTACTTATCTCATGGATATTCAAATATATACCGAGATGGATATTTCAGTAATATAAATTTCTAATAAGTTCCTGTTAAGTTACTGAGATTTTCTGCTCTTAGAAGTTGTTACTCCTAAAATGGCTTACATTTGATCCACATTTTAAATCTTAATAGTGAATGTAAGTTCATAGGCTGCACAATCTGAGAAAAGCAGAATATCTGGTGAACTGAGATTGTTCATATGAAGTCTTGTCAGAAAATCAAGTAAATCTTGAAAAGGCAAATCAGGATGAGCAGATATATTAAAAAATTTGGACAAAGGGTCTGATGGGAGGCTTTGGTAAGAAGGACAGAATGGTTCATGCAGTAGCAAAAAAAAAAATAATTTTTATTAGCAGCATGTAGCAAACATCCTTCAAAGGCATTTGGGAGAAATGCATCATTTAGCCTACAGATGCCAGGATTACAGTTCCTATGGCAAAAGGGAGTGGTTTCTGGCTGTGTAGGGTGTCTGTCTTTTCATGCCTGCAGCACAAAATTGCTTTAGGAAGCTTTGCTTGAGGGGTGTGTAAATGAGTGTGTACCTGTTTAATTGCTCGATAAGGTAGAAAACCTATATAAACAAGTGCACTCTTGAATATTCTTTTTATTTGGCTTGAGTCTTCTTGGCCATTCTGCTTTTTTTTTTTTCTTTATTATTGTTATGAGGATGGAGCAGAAGTAGACAAAAATGTGAAGACTTCTGTGAGAAATTCTTCTCAATGCAGCTAGTGCACCTCTATGATTAAGGACTTTATGAAGAACTCTGTTCTTGAAGCAATAACCCTTGACATCTTTCATCATGTATAACCTATAAAAAAGAGTAGAGACATAGATTGATAGCTTGTGTTTGGGTGAACTAGTGATGTATTAAACTACTAATAGCTATAAAATTGCTTTGGGAAAGGTAATTCTATGATGTTTTAGAGATTAGATCATTACAATTTGAATATAAGAATAGGCATCTTGAAATTTTTTCCAAGGTGAAATAGATTTATGAATGCCAGACCATGAATTTGGGATCTCAGGGTACCAAGAAGTCCTTAACTTGAAATGCATCTAAATTATTAGTGCTTATGGTTTTGTTAGCCTACCTTTGAAGTTACTAAAGAGTTGGATGATCATAGAATACCAGGGTGGTAGGGACCTCAGGGATCATCATTATTTTAGAAATTAATTTAATTTGTCTCATCATTGCAAATATTGTTAACAAACTGACAAATTCTAAGTAACTGCTCTGGAATGGTTTTGAAGTCTCACTTCTGGACTATACCATGTAATTCTCTATAGACCAAGAACTAAAGACCCAGTAACTGAACATGTAAGCATTGGAACTAAACTAATTAAACTAGCTTTAAAAATACTTAATGATTATATATTTCATTTAAAAAATGTGAATATTGTTGAAAATGCTGCAAGCATTTGGAAGTATCTTAATGGAATGGTAACTTAAGGTAGAGTTTATTTAATGGAATAGTTGCTACAGAAAAGTTGTTAGCTCTGTGTAAAGTGTAAGTATATGAATCATTTCAATGGATATGTCGCTATTTGTCACATTTTTGATTCCTCAGCTGCAAATTAGAATAAGACAAGATTTTCAAGGTCAAGAGGCATTGATGTAGGAGACAGCTCCTTAAGAAGAAAAAATGTGGCTATTCATGTGCAGCAAAACCACAGATGATTGACTAATATAAATAATAATTTTAATTTTTCTTTTCTCTCTTTTTTTATTTAAATGAACTTTGCAGAAGTTCTTTTCTGCACTGACGTTAATATGCAATAAAGACATAATGTGCTAATTTGGCCTTAACTAGTATCTTAGAATTAATAAATAAAGTCTCCCATAACTCCTTTTTTAAAAATCAATTTAATAATTTCCTCTACTTTACCAGCCAAATTTATTTCCAGAGCAGCTTTTCTGCTGTTATTATTTTTAATTAAGAGGACCACAAATGTGAACTGCTTTTGGGTTTTGGTACCAATGCATTCACCATGTAATTCACAAATACCTATTCTCTAGAAACTGAGTGCTATCTTTTTAAAAGAAATGCTAATCAGTTTATTAATGACTGTTGGTTTTTCACTGCTGCAGCTTCAAAAGAAAGAGTTCATTTTTCTTTGTTTGACAGATAATCTGTGACAATCAACACATTTATTTTTATTGAAAAAAGGTTTCCAATAAAAGAGATGAACTCATAACACTAAAAAGTGCATCAGAATTCCTACAAGACTAAATAATGCATCATCTTCAAATAACTTTCTGATTAGTCAAGATTACGTTACTTTCTGATTTTTTCCCACTTTACTGCAGGGTAAAATGATGCCAAATGCTTATTTACCAATACATCCTTACTTCCTCTTTCCTAATTATTGAATTACTTTCTGGCGGAACAGATTTTTTGCAAAGTTCTGATGACAGAAAGAAACATTAGCATACTCCCCAAATCTGTGACTCAGTGTTCAAGGTCCTGTTTTTCCACAGCTTGAAACAATGTCTTTCATTAGCAATTTATTACAGCCTACCGTGTACAGCCCAAAAAAAAAAACACCCCCAAAAAACAACATCAAACTCCCCCCCCGCCCCCCAGAAAAAAACAACCCAAAACCAAAAAAGGTAATAAATACCAGATAAGAAAGGCAAAAGTGTTTAGACCGTTAGGACAGGTAATTTATCAATTATCTTCGCAAGTCTAAATCCAAGAAAAATATGCTATGAAAGCTCTCAACTGCTTTTTCTAGTAATAGGTAATTTCTGTCCAAAGTACTTTTTGTTGTTTTTAATGCAGGGTACAAGGTATTTAAACTACTCTAAGCACACATGGTAGGATTAATTCAGTTGGGTTTAGACATATTTATCTGGACTGTTCTTAGCAGCAGTGAAGGGAAGTACTTTGAGAAACTCAGTTGATTTCTTATTCTGAAGTGCATGCTTGCCTTAGAATGGAAGATATTTGTACTGATGAATTTAGTCATTATAAGGACAAGGCATTACATTCTTGCTTTTAGTGACAAATCAATTTGCTCTTAGTGTTATATTTAGAAACCACAGATAATCTAAATTATGTGCCATGAATTTTGTACTAGTAACTCCTACTGTCAGGCTCTTTTCTCATCTGACTGTAATAAGGAGTTTCTCTGTCTGAGATCCTGGACATTTGAGTTTCTACAGCCCTTAACTCTATAGGTAGATTTGACAGAAGTGCAATATAAAGTGCCATTTTCTAGGCATCTATTTTAAAGTTACTCCTTCAAGTTGTTACTCGGAATATAGCAATTTAAATAACTCTGTAGTAGTTCAAGGTAAGAATTTGATTTTAATTTATTGACGTCGTCTTTCCAAAAAGATGCAAAATGTTGGGTTGTATTTGAAACTAAATAGTGGCCAATAGAGACATTTCTAATGGCCCTTCTATGGAATGAAGAATTTTATCAGGAGACGCTACTTGTTAACAGCATGATTGCCCTTTCAACAATAACACTGTATGTGTTAGCCTGTGGCCATTAGTTTTTAGTTGTGGTGAACATGATGAAGGCAGTCTTGGTAAGATTTACCCAACTTCTGTCTTAAGCTATTAAGGGATTGATATATTGATCCCATTAAAATTGTTTAAAATAAAAGATGTAGTCTGGTCAAATTATTGACTCCACCTATAATTTCCTCTTGGAAAGAATTATATCAACTGAAGTGTTGTTCTTGTTTTTTTTTTTTGTTTGTTTGTTTGTTTATATATATATATTTAGGTACATTTTAGTCTGAAACTTTTAGAGAACACGTCAAAATATTTTTTTTACCCGTATCTTATAACCCCTCTTGCCTGTTGTTGGTTACTGGCAAATCTGTTTCTTCAGTCTTGAAATCTAAAGTATTCTTAAGATTTTTCTTTTGCATTGTTGGATTTTTAAGTATTCCATTTCAATCAGAGGTTTGTGGAACACTTAGGAAACCTAGTGAGGCAGACAAAAGTGACTTGTCACATTTTTGGCCAATAACTTGCCTATGTGAAAGAAAGCAGTTGCTGACACCTGTCACTGCCCATCATAAGTGTCATCTGTGTATGACTGTTATTGTAGTCTGAATGGGGCAGTTAGAAAACTCCAAGTCAAACCTTCTCTCCTTTGAAGAGATGTGATATGATGTACATATTGGGATATTTGAAAAATGCAGGAGATGGAAAATATGAGTAAACTTTTGCATGTCTTAATTTCATTTCTGCATGAGTCATTAGCCTAAAGTTTAGTGGTATTTACATTTACTTATTTTTTCCTGAATATACCTAACAGGCTTTTATGAACTTGGTTTTAAGTATTTGAACTTGAAATGCTTGACTTTTCCTTTTAGATGTGGAGGATTCATCTGCCCTGCTCACTGGGACTTTGAAATAACCTTGAAAAATGACAACTGAATAACATTATTCAGTTTTGCTTTGAAATCAAAGTAACAAATATGTCTTGTTAAATGGGTTTTGTTGGGGTTTTTTTTATGATTTTAAAAAATAATAACTTGTTAAAAAAGGAAAACCAACATTGTTCGGTTTACATAGTTGCAGTGACTTAAGTTCTTCTTGAACTCACCACAGCATTTCGAACAATAAGAATGAAAATGTAATGCTTCACATTATGTCTGAAAGCCATGTGGGCAGGGAGATGGCCGTTTTGCAAAATAAAAGTTTATTTAAAGCAGGCTATTGGAGCCTATTCTGGAGTATCTATTTCTAATATGTAATAATCCCATTAGCAACATCTGTTTCTTATGTCATACACAGTATAATGTAACAGAAATGCCTGAGGCTTTCTGCTTCCAGAAATTTAATTTTACATCTAGCCCCAAAAGATTCATCCATCATCATGGCATTAAATCCAGATCACTTTTTTTTAAAGCTGAAGCCTCACTGTCTCCTGTCCTTATGATCTTTTAGATTGCCTGTTACTTGCATCCTAGTTATGAAACTTGGATGAGGGTTGAGGAAAGGAGAGAACAGGGTGCAGCTGAGTAAATGTGAATGCTCAGCAGCTCAGCAGCTGACGGTTTAGGCAGAAATTGTTCATCTCTATCTTCTATCTCTTCTCCTGCTGGAGATACTGAGTCAATTACAGCAGTACCAGGGTTTATAATGGCACAGTATATGCACACAGAAATACAATGCATTTATGTACAAAGGCTATATTCCCTATTCCCAGAATTAACCTTATTATAATAAATGGCTTCTGAAGCAGGGGAAAAAAAAAGTCAGGTCTGCACCTGACCTAATTTATCTTGTTTTATTCTTGTTTATTCTGGACCTTATTTATCTTGGGTTTGGGACCAGGGCTTGCTTTGATTTTGCCAGGCATCTTTCTTGCTTATGCTGCAGTATTATTCTGCATCCGTCAGACATTTCTTCTGGTGGTTCAGTGGGTCTATTCTGGTGGTACCAGGCACCCATCCCACATTCCCTGCTGGATTATTTCATTTTACAAAGCAGCTTTCTTGCTTTCCCTACATCCTTAGTTCTTACCTTCCAGTTTTTACTACTTGTATAGGTTTTCCTGTACCCAGTTTGGGGAAATGTCATAGTCTATGTAGATTAATTCTTTGATCTGAATTAAGAGGGCCACAGACATTTCTGTTCATGAAGGATCTTTGCAGAAAAAAATAATAAATAGAGTAAATTCTATACATTTACTTTTTAAACTCAACAATATGACCAATAATAATCATGCAGTTTAACATGTTCCTTAAGATGTTTACTTTGCTCATAGAAATAAAGAAGATATGCATTTTACAAAATAAGCCCATAATTATGGATCTTTTACCTATAAAGATAGCAGGTGACATATGCAGCTGTAAGGTTAACCATAGTCCTGATGTAATTGTTACTTCTTTGGATTAAGTGGAATAATTCAAATCAGAGAGCAGTTTAACATTATAGTGTTATATTTCATATGAAGTCCATGGTGCCTTTGCTGCTTTTGCTTCTTTTTTACTGTGTCTGAGTTGACTCTTTCTGAATGGTGAATTTTAAATAAAGGCAGCTTTGATTTTCCGCACCCTAGGAAAATTAACACTTGGAATATGTTTTTGCCTTGCTGTACATTGTATTCTTCCTTTGTATTCATTCCATGTAAACTTCACTTTTTCAGCATCCTAGCTAATTCTAATAATCTGACAATATGGATTAATTCTCAGTTGAGATGAGTCCTTGTTGAAGGTCTGTCCTAGGAGAGAAGCATTGTCCGTGACAACAAAAAAAGTTTTTCAAAAATTCATATGGTCTGAAAGTCAGTAGAAGAATTGCATGAAAAGCTACTAAATATTTTTTGGAGATATGTACTTGCAGTGTAGCAAAGTCCCGTTATTAACTCAAATAAAATGCATTTTCTTTTTAGAATATTTAATTCTGTTAATTTTAAATCCATGTCTTCTGTCTGTTACATTTGTAACAGCCAAACTCTTCATGTCATGTAGAATGAGGATTAGGGATGAGGATTAGGAATTAACATACTTACAAGTGAGTCCATGAGACTCTCAAGAATAAGAATCTTTGAAAGCAAATGACAGTGGATTTTTCTACTTATGCACAGCTTAATCAAGCTTTTTAGAAAGGGGTGGATTTTTCTGAAGCCTTTAAACTGAGATGAGATTTTTCTTTCTGTGGAGCTCAGTTGCAGATGATGACATTGAAGCAGGAGGCATGAATATAGGTCCTCAGCTATCTAAAGAACTATGTTCGATCACCAGAATGGCCCTAAAACCCATGAAGCTGTCCGTCGTGAGCTTGTGCCATTCCAGAGATGTCCAGACAATGGATTTCCAAATCCAACAGTTTCTGCAGACACTTCTCCAGTGCTGGGGCGCAGATGCCTGCTTGATCTCAGACACAGGGGCTTTCAGGGCATTAGATTGTGGTGTCTTAGATTTAGAGTCCTCTCTAGCTGGTCTTAAGTTCTAACATTAATAGAATAGTAACTACGGAAATATAATTATATGGATGTATTTTAGGTTTTCGTCTTTGGAAAATACTTCTTCTTCTAGCTAGACATGTAACTGTGACTTTGCAGACACTTTGGTTTGTGTTTGTGCATGATTCTATGATTCTATGTGTGGGAGCATGTGTGTGCAAGTCTGAACCAATCTATTTGAGTGTAGGCCAAAGTAGACTAAACTGTGTAGGATTATTCAACTGTTTGGCATGATGCAATGTTTTGGGCTTCATTTCATACTATTGGAAAGATGGATCATGTTCATCTGCTGAAAGAGATGAAACTGTAGGAAATTGTGTTCAACAGAAAAATTAATGTAATGGAAATGAAATCGGCAGATATGTAAAAGCAATCCATTGACATACAGTATTTTTTTTTTACATTATGCATAAGTTTAAAATCAGAAGAATTGAGCAGACATCTTGAAATATTCTTCAAGCAGCATTAAAGACAAGAGCAAATATTTGCAAATACGATCAAATTATGCAGCTATCAAATACAATTTTCTGTAATTAGTGGGTAAGCAGAAGTTGTTGACTTTGTAATTACATGACAATTCTAAAGAAAGTTCACCTTTAATTTGTCTTAGTAAATACCTTCAATGCACTCAGAATTGAAATGCAACGCAGTTGTACTTTGGCTCATTGACTGTAAGGCTAGCTACGCTACAGAAAGAATTACATGAGGAGGCAGAATTTTCTGCCTGTGAGACATCCATATATTGCAAAAGGTCTTACTTAACAATTATCTAGAATTTTGTTCTACCAGAACTGGAGCAGTGACTCATTGACTGAGATATTCAGCGCTAAGGGGAAAAGGTTCTAAAGAAAGAAGAAAGGTATTAATTGAAATGCGGAACTCAGGAGGAATATCGATACTTATTAAAGCCTGGAGGGAGATGAGTGATGTGCAAAGTAGAAAAATACGTTGACCAGAAAAATAATTTGAAGGAAATAAATAGCAGGAAATAAAAAGTACTTGCTTTACAAGCTGTGACATTTTGAAACAAAACAAACAAGAGGAAAGATAATAATAAAAGATACATAAAAACTCAGTGTTGCTCTGAGAGTAGATACCACTAAACTAAAGTATGGAAGAAGCCTAAAGGAATAGATCCTGTGACAGGGTGACTGAATCTCAGTAGTTTTCCTACATGAAATGGAAGAAAGTAATACTGACGTGATAATAATAATAAAAAATAAGATGGATAGAAAAATATCTTAAATATTTTGTAAGAGAGCTAGAGGGCTCTGTGTCAGTAAGAACAGAATCATCAGCAGAACCTATGGGAAAAATATTTTAGATCTTTACAAAACAAACTGAATGGAATGCTAAGAAATATACTGCGACATATGCACTGCTGGGTATGTGGAAATCCTTCCATTTTTTTTTTCCTATGAACCAGAAGACTCATCTGTCAAGAGAAAAATGGGGAACAAAGACATTTTGCCAGTTGTCCAAATGGCAAATGAATTGTCCAGCCTTGAAGAAATTAAGCTGGAAGAACTGTAAATGACTAGTGAATAATTTTCTTATGCATGACATAGCCAAAGTATACTGGCCTACAGAAATACTGTTCTGAATTAATTTGATTAATTTTTGGAAAAATAAGTTACATAATTTATGCTAGTTTTAAAAGTGCAGTTAATATTACTTTCGATTTGTTAGTGATTTATCGGCTTGAGACATTCATACATTATACATAGCCATACATTTGAGATACTGTTAGATATGTTACGTAATTAATAATAAGAAATTTTGTCTCCATTTTATATGAGAGGAAAAATTAAAGTTTGAAAGAATATGTAATTTGTAGAGTAACTGTAGTTGTATGATACAATCATACAGTATAATTTAAAAGTTTTTTAAAAGTCTTTGCTGTTGAATGGGTGTCCACCACTGCATATGTTACAGGATAGTTGTATTATGTGAAATTGATTAATCTGAAGATATTCAGGAAAGGTAAGCAAGAAGAATGTACGACTTTGTACAGTGTGACCTTGGGCTTGATTCACTTATCTTCTATACAGAGAGGCTGCAAAAGAAACCTTGTATGTGGGCATAACTCTGAATTCCCTTTTAACTTTCATTAATGGGCAAAACCAGTTCAACTGAGTAGATTACTTTTTCCCTATTATTTGACTGTGTTATTTGTGTTACCAAATTTGTGTTATTAATTCAAATGTCCAAGTCCAGTTGTCCAAAGTAATTCAGTGGAGTCAGTGTATGTGTAAGTACATTTGTCTCAGAAACTTCTATGTATTGTTAATTTCATTAATTGGAAGTTTTTTAGTATAAGGAAACCCCAGAAGTATGGTCAGAAATACAGACTTAAATATACCAAGAGAGAGGTCTTTGGTTAAAATCTGAATTGTTCACCTGATAGCATTTTAATCCATGCATGTATGTAACAAAATGAAATGCTGAGAAAGTGGGGAGGCAAGGAAGACAGAAGGATGGGGAAAAAAAACCCAGAAGTTTGAGCTGTGGCTCATGAAGGTGAAAAAGAAGGAAGGGAGCACATCCAATCAACTATAGAAGATCAGTTAGAAACCAAACCACCAAACAAAACCTACATGCAAAACCAATGAACTGAAGTAGCCGGCATAGTGAAAAGGTTTGCGTCAAGAGAGGGTCCAAGCAGGAGAGGATTTTGTGGGTGTGGCAAAAGGTAGATTTGCTCAGTTAGGAGAATGCCAGTATCAGAAAAAGAGAGACAATTGTATTTATGAAATTCAGGACGATGAAGCCCTTCACCTCCCAGTAATGTGAGCGGGAGCAATGAACTGAGGAGTAAGCCAGAACCACTGTATGCTTCACTCAAAGTGGACATAGAAGTGGGAGATGTCTCTTGAGAAAAAGAGCTCAACTGTGCCATTGTGAGCTATTTTTCCAACATAGGATCACAGGATTCTCTTAAGAACTCAGATGTTTTGGCACCCAGAAATTAAATTATGAGATCAGGATATATTTAAGTGGTATTACAACTTCAATAGTTGAAACCTCTGTCAAGTTTTAAGTACTGCTGACATGGAAGTAGGGTCTTCTGGTAAACACTCTTTTTCCGTTCAGTGAATGACTTCCTGCTGTCCACAACACCTGTGTTACTATGCCTACATGACTGCTTTTATGACTGTTAATCTAAAATCATTAAGTCATGCAATTTTAGCATGATTCTTGAGATATTCTCAGTCTGTTTTAAGATGTTTTTTTTCCATGATCATTAAGCTTGTTAATAGTTTTTCACATGATGCGCATTGTCATAATGTCATTTTTTATCCTAATGTTAGGAGAGGAAATGTATTACTCATTTGTGATGAAGGCTGGCTTAGGTTCCTTTGGAAAGGTAAATAAAACAGACTTTTTTAATGCTGGTCAGACTTCCAGAACAATAACACATTTTATGTATATTGATCCCTGGTAGTTTAATTGAAACTGTAATTAAATTGCATTTTCTTTTAATTAAAAGACTGGTGGGGCACCAACTGCCACAAGGGTTTCCTAAATAACAGGAAAATTGAGAAACAGTCAATTTTGAATACCTGCTCACCTTACTAGCCTTTCTCCCTGTTACTCTATATGTAGCCTTTGGCAACAGAAGAGGTAGTCAAATTTCTTCCTATTCTCAATTCAACCATAACATTAATGTGAATTCTTGCAGTAGTGAATGTACTAGAGCTGTTGAAGATTTCCCCCGAACCTCAAAGTTGTTCTTATTGTTCCAGGTTGCTGTATATGTGATGGAGCGACAGGTTGGTTGAAGTTGTGAGAGCACTTTAAAACGAAAGCTTGTTACTACATTTGAAGAAAAGAGTTTTTTTTTTCTTTTTATGTGTTGTGTTGTATCTCTTTGATCCTCATAGTGCTTTTTGTTAGTGTCAATGGTAAGAGCTGTAATAGCATCTTAAAAATAGGGCACATTTATGAACATGTGTGTGTAGGGAATCCAAACTTCTGCCTTCTGGCCATGGCAAAAATGGGTAATACTACTAATCACCAGCTGCAAGTGACCATAGATCAAAATACTTTTAATAAGAATCAATTGAGATGATATTGCATCCACTTAATGAAAGTTAAAATTACATCTGCAATTGGATGAAGAATTTAGGTGGGGATGAAATGAAGGAGAGGGAGGAGGACTATGTTCAAATACTTTGAAAGACAATTCTGCTAAATTTTCAAGTTGATTTGTCTTGAAAACAGCTCAACACTTCACTTGTGCTGTGCTCTTTAGCAGAAGAGTTCTTAAAGCTTTACTGAAATGAGTATGAATTATTTTATTCACTTTCTGTGAGAATGAACTAGAACTAGCCCAGTGATTCTGCAGTACACGAGAATATCCAATAGCCTTGCTGTGCAGTGTACAGCTGTTCTGTCAGCATTATGCATTTCAAAATTTTCCATTCCTACCAGCAAAATGTCACTGTGACTGCAGATTTTATTGCAGACTATTTCTCTAGGTTGTCATACGCACAGGTTTCCACATAAATTCCCACTATTATTCACCCATGTTTTTTTTTTTCTACTTAGAAAATTCATCTTCACAGTGAACATCTGGTTTAAGTTCTTAAACAGGCTTCCTTACAGCAATTCATTACTAACTTAAATGACAAGACCAGAAAAAAATACTGCCATGTACAATTTTTCAAGGATAAGAAGTTACTGAATTATTGCTTTCCTACACAGAGCATTGGTACTTTATATTTTATAATGGCTAAAGTAAAACTGAACTGAAACTACACGGATAAAAGTTACATATTCAGAATGGGGGGAAAAGATTTTTAAGTACATTTACTTTATAAGCTATGTACATTAAAGCTTTGCAAGTGTCAGTTTCACGAGGATGTGCAATGACTGATTGACAAGTCATAGCAATGATGATTGATAAGTGACTTCTATTTTGAGGAGACTGGTTGGGAAGCTGAATTTTGAAATAAAGTCTGTCTTTGAAACAAGAACTTGCCTAAATGCTGTCAGCAGAGTAGGATTCGTGGCATTCTGCTCTCTATATATTTCCAACATTTGTTCTTTATTTTAGAAGAGCTAATGTCAACATCAAGTAACTTTTTTGTCTTTCTGATTAACAAATTTATTTTAATGGCCTCTGTAAACGCCATGTGCTGTGTTCCTTTTGTCCTCAAAACAGGTTTTATCCGCAACAATCAATTAAAATTTTGTCTGGGAGAAGACAGTTGAACTAGGTCAGTGTTTATGATTATATAACCACAGAAAGGCAGAGATTTGGATCACAGACCTGCTTTCTGTATGTGGAGGTGGTTTGGCTTCTTTCATTACGATCCAGATGCTGCAGCTGAATATGATGGCTAGAACTATTGACCATAATGTTGCTCGGCAGTGATAGTACATAGTAGTAGCACTCGATATCAAGATAATAAAGTAGTAGTGACTCCATATTTAGATAATAAGAAGAAAGGGCCTATAAGATTATTTTATGTTTGTGTCAACAGTTCCACACAACCACTTAAAAACATAGTTGGTTTTGTTAAGTTGTAAGGTTAACCCTGCCCATCTTCTCATATTTAGTAAATTCCATGCTTGCAAGCTACCAGGGCATACAAAGTAACTGTGTTTCACTGAGTTGTAGCCTTAGATGGAAGGAAAAAAAACACTTTGACTTTTTGACTTTTCTTTTTTTGTGTGCCTGTGTGTGTTCATGTGTATGTAGATGGACTAAAAGTACAACTGAATTTTCTGAGCTGAAAATGTGTCATTCATGTAAACACAGAAGGCAGAATGCTGTGGGAAAAATTGGGGTGGGGGAGAGGAAAGAGGAAAGACTTTTCTTTAAACTTCTCTAATTTAACTGGGATTACAAACCATCATAAAATGGAGGATTTTTACTGTTAAATTTGAGCTATGAAATGATGAGCTAAAAAAAATACTTTTTACAGTAACTTTTTATTTTAATCTCAGTAAAAATATTTCCTTTCCATAAGTAGTATGTTTCACAGAAAAGGAGAGAAGTTCTGAAGTTCTTTATTGATGATATTGCATATGCAAAACTGACTATAAAATGTATGAGGATAACACTTGTCAGATTAGTCTATCACTTCCATGGGTGGGTCAGGTGAAACTTCTTAGTCTTACTATTCACAAAATAGAAGAGTGAACTGGAAGTGTGAATATGTTCAAAACAAGGCGAAACTATGATCCAGAATGTCTCTGATATTTTAGCTGCCTAATGTTTGCCTTTAAAGGGCTTCGGGAGAATTTGTGAGTATACTCGAAAGAGTAGCCGCACTAAAGAAAAGCGAGGTCCATTTTCTTTTTGGCAATAAGCATGAATGAGTCTTTTGTGGGAAAGCTTATAACTATAAACAAGCAGTACTGTTTTCTGACACAACATCCTTTATGTTTCCAAATGCCCTGTGTTTCTTGTGGCTGAATGTCATACATGTATGATCAATAATCTTACATTTTAATTTAATTTTACTGTATTTTGCTAGTTCTGGTTATACTGATACTGTGTAATTTGGTGACTGTGCAGTTGCATATAAAGCGGTATTAAGTGTTATCATCTATCATTCTTGTTCTCTCCCTAGAAAAATATAATGAGATTTTTTTGTTAATTTGTTTACAGTTTTTCCTAGTTTATGCACATGCAGCCATGTGTACACATGTATTCTGGTGTATATATATTTTAGGAGAATCGAGGCCAGGGATATATACCTAGAGCTGAAAACTAAGGAAATAGGGTCTCTGGAGGCTTCTGTTTTCTGGTCGATCCAAGCTCATGAAATCTGTTTAGTGTGCAGTCCCATGATAATCTTAATGTCAAAACTTTCATTGCCCTGAAGAGGAAAGCTGCCAACTACAGACTTCACCAGGAACTTTAAATCTGTCTGTCTTTTAGTTTGTAAACTCATTGCTGACTGTTTGAAAGTGAGACGTTTATGCATGTTCTTCAGTAATCACTGAAGAATAGTCTTTAAATTGACAAAACTAAGGGAGTAAAATAATGACAGCTTCACATACTCATGTTTAGGGCTTTAATGTGTTTGGTTGTGCTTTTGTTTGTGAAGGCACTGAATTGGATTAATTACCTATCTTGGTGATTGGGCCAATCACCATCCAAAACTGGAAAAAGAAGTTAAACCATGTGTGTTCACCCTCTGTGTCAGTAAGAATTTCCGAGAATTTGTATGGGTGTTTAATACTACTGACTATATGTATATGTATACTACTATACATATGTAGTCTGCTGTTACCTCTGAAGATGCTGTATGTTAGTGTGAAGTTCTATAGACCATAACTAACACTAAAAAAGTCATAATTTTAGTGAGAGAAATATTCTGTGGAAAGAACATTAAGAAGTAATGAAATTCATGGGTTATAATTCATGGGTATGTTAAAGAGTATTTTGATTATTAAACTCTATACTATTTTTCTAATTTTATCTATTTTAAGTGACAGAGACCAAATAGTCAAAGAAATATCGTGGGTATAATTTCACAGTTCAAAAAAAACAGGATTCCTTTTGTCTGGAAAAAAGTCCAAGCCAACCCATTTTTGTTGCTTTTTTTTGACCAGGAGTGTGCTCATCACAAAGCTGAGGGAGCAATAGTTATATCTCTGTCCTTGTCACAGTCAGTATCCTCCTTTTTGGTTCTGACTGGACCAATTCCTTTGACTTGCAGTTGAAGCTATTTTAGCTTATGTTAATATGTAACACTAAAAATAAGATAGTTTCCATCAAAGTGTTTTTTCTCCTCCTGCTCCTTTTCCTATTCTTACAGTTTGACACATTTTACTGCTGTTTGCCTTTGTTTGCTGTGCCAGTGAAAATGAAAAATCAGTTCATGCATAACTGGTAATTGTACATGAAATAGTCTCAACAGTGACACAGTCTTAATACTTCCAACCCCTTAACACACAGACTAGGAAAAATAAATGGGCAGCATAGCAGCATATCACTTTGAGGCTTTAAAATCATACAGATTTCTTAGTCTGAAGGGAAAGTGTATGGATGTGAATGTCCCTATCAGAAATTATACAAGGCAGTAAACACTGACCCCCCTCAACCTAGAAGTCAAAGAGAATATCATTCGGAAAATTAAAAAATGATGAATTTCATATTAGTTGCCATTTAAGACAAAAAGTGAAGGACATAGAGGATGGCATGAGCTTGAAAATCAATATGGGAACAGATCTGATATCAGCTAGATAGAGAAGGATATACAAACTTGGAATGCAAATAATTCTGATATATGTACAAATGTTTACAATAGGAAGAATTGAAATTCCTTTTTAGAAGATATTTGCACAATGATCTGCTATGTAACTTCAGTGATCTGATTTCACACCTTCTGTTGAACAGGAAAAAAAAACACATAATGTTTAGAAACTGTTAGAAAATACATAGAAAATTTAAAATGCTTTTAAATAACAGTGTATGTGGCTTTAAATAATTCATAAGTGCCTTGTAAAAGAAAATGGAGGTGACATTGGGAGCTGATTTGCATAGTTGTCTGTGTGGAAGATCAAAAGGAATCTTCTAATTTTTCGTAGTTCAGGAGCTTGTAATTTTAGGGCAAAGGATCCAAGGGTTGGTTTGTGTGACTTTTATATGAATTTGAGACAAAATCACATTCCAGTGGCCTATGCAGCTGTGTTTCAAAAGCTCTCAACTTTGAAATGTGAATAATTTTCAGATGTTTGTGATTATGTAGACATGCCTGTTAAAAGTTTTTAGGCAGGGCTGGACCAATGGTAGGCAACAGGTTTACCACGTAGATGTTTTCATAGCAGAAGACAGTCTTCAATTTTTTTATTATTAAAATAATACATGCCACACAGAGTTGGAATGAGGAGTGGGCGTAGATGCATTATAGCTGCATAAGTCGCTATTCTTTTCATATTTTCATATATTGATAAAAAATCTGAGACTTTATGCAGTTGAAGAAGCTTCAACTTAACTAAATAAATAAAAATGTCTTTGTTATTCTTTGTTGAGTTGCATCCCTGAGTAAAATTGTCATTTTAGAACACGAACAGAATGTTTACTTTCTTATTTGTCCATGGTGTATGTCATGAAGAATTTCTGTTATTAGCATGTTAGCATGCCATTGTATTATTGGAGCAATGCCTCATTGTTAGGCATCACATAAACATTATGGACTTAATTTAAACTACACTGGAGTGCATTCCAAGAGAATCAAATCCAGGTTTAGTCACTGTCTTGTCTAAAAACTTCCTTAGCTAACATTTTAGTTCTCCTTCTTTTTCCTTCTTGTTTCTTATTTGTATAAATAACTTTTGCTATCCAACTGGCCTAGACTGAAACCTGTTACTAGTTCATATTTGTCAGGAAAAAAGAATAATGTTAAGGATTGCTGCCATTGGAAACTACAGCTAGACTTGAGTAGAACATTAAACAATTAAGGAATTGCATTAAGCAGTTTTTTTAAGATCCTCTTAATCTTCATTTTGCTGACTGCAAGGGTTTTTGCTAGCTCTCACATTGCTTGAATCTAGTAATAAATCTTTGATTCTTGTGATGCAAGGATGGTGTCTAACTGGAGAAACAGTAAATGTAACTGAAAGCTTGAATCCTTTTAAATGATTTTTGAATCTCTGCTCTGAGAATTCTGTATTATACCAAGCTGTTTGTTAATATGGCCAATACAGAAATTAGGCTTGATCATTTTATAGTTTCCCAGTGTTCCTGGAACGCATTTCTGAAGATAAGCATTACACTTGTCACCTTTAAGTTCTTAGGTATCAAGGTAGTTTTGAGAAGGAGGTTACGTGTAGCAGTTATTACGCTATTTCATCCCTGAGTTTGTTCTGAACTTGGTTGAGTAGCCCCCCTTGTGGATGATTTCTTCATACTTGCTTTGTTGATTTGTTCCATAACTGCTTCCACTGGTGCTTTGATCTGGGGCAAGCCTTTAGGTGTGTCTCCCATAGAGAAGGCTTCTGCTGTAAAGCTCTTCCGTGGTACACACGGAAGCAAAATACCTGTCCTCCATCGCTATAGCTTCTTGGAATGCTTTCTTTATCCTGTGATCACACACTGATCCTGTATATACTTTGGCAGTCTTCTGCTCCAATGTGTTTGAACAAGGTTTTGTTAATATTTTTTTATGTCTTTTCCAAGCTGCTTCTCAGGCCTTTTTTTAAATTATTATTATTTTTGGACTATCTCAGTCTGTTGCTACACTTGACCTTGCAGAGTTTATGATCCTTACTATTTGGAGGCAGCTTCAGCTTTAAAAAATAATCTTTATTCTCCCATTAGCTGTGCTGTTTTATTTAGTCTTTCTCAAGTCAATCTTCCAAAGGGAAAAGTACAAATTTACTCTGTCATTGGTAGTTTCATTTAATAGTCTCCACGCTAGTGCAAAAATAACAATTCTTTACCCATCTTTTTAGCTTCTTTTTAACACACTTGCTTATTTTTCATTGCTCATGTTGTATTTCAGGCAGTATAGTCTACTATATATTGCAGCGTTTCATGCAATTTCCATATGTTGATGACAGCAGATATGGAATGATGAGATATCCATTTTATTTGAGTGGAGGAAGAAGTTTTCCACTTCAGAGAGGAGAAGAAGAGTTGTGTAGAAAAAGATGTTTGGAACAAAATTCACCCAGGAGGACTCTTGATTTTTTAAATTTATTTGTTTATTTGTTTAATAAAAAAAGGACAGCTTTCATAGGTTCCTTCTCTGATGACGCTTTTGGATAACTCATGTAGACCAAATTATTCAAGTGAATTCCTTATTCCTTCCTTGATTTTAAAGGCAATATGCTAACTTGTTTTAAAAATTGAGCTTAAGGAAAGCTGTCAGAAATACACTAAAATCTGTGTGTGCTTACTGCCAGTTACTGTGAAAATGCCTTACTAACAAAATACTGCTATTTTACATTCCGTGTGTTCCGTACAAAGAAACATCTAAATTGTTCTCCTCTACATTTGGCAGTCTCTGTATTTAAAAGCAAAGTAATATTAAATTTCTTGAGATTTACACAAAACTTTAAAACTGACATGGGAAGTCGTTAGATTTCAGGGTTGTGCTCTATTATGAAAAAAGCTTTTCCTTTTCTAAATACTACAGAAGTTTTTAAGTATTTGAAATACGTGTGGTTTAAAGAGTTGCAGCTGTAGGAAGTCATCATGTTTGAATTTACGGTGAAGGCCCAGTGTCCTTGACTTGATCAAAATTCCTGTTGTCTGGAATTCTTTAGCTGTTTCTGTGTAGGACCTAGAAAGCAATGACAACCTTAAGATTAAAGCTAAAAATGAAAAACAGAGTTACTTGTGGTTATTTAAATATTAAGTATTATTTTAATGAGATTTTTTATGAGACTACACTACACCTTAGTTTCCCAAATTCTGTTTAGAAAGTGACTTGCATTGATACATACTTTTTAATGTTAAGAAAGTTGGTCTCAAAGAGAAAAATACTAGTGAATACTAATATACTTTTCAAGGAAATTTTCACATTTCTAATGCTCTTTTATTACACTGTATTCTGTAATAGTTTTATTTTTGGCGATGAGAGGGAAGATTCCAATAAATATGATACTAGCTCAATATAGAAACGTAATGTGTGACCCATTACAATTTTGATAGTAAGCATCTGCCTAAATGCCATTTTCTTGTTTTCTTGTTTAGGGCTATCCTTAAAATATGTATTTTTCATCTGCGATTTTTAAAAATATTACTGTAATAATAATATAATTCTTAAACATAAAACACTTTTGAAAATGTCTTTAAGATAATTAAAATTATTGTAACGTGTTCTAAAACTCATTCTAAATTGTGACAAGATCATGTATTGTAACCACATTTCATTTTTATAGAAATTGAAAGGTACATCATTCCTTTATTTACTGAAGGTTCCATGTATGTACGTAGATAATGACATATTTCAGTAAGTTTACCATTTTGATTCCAAGACTGTTTGACTTGTATAAAACTACCCTCTGTGCTCATTGTAATGCATAAAAAACCAGAGAATGTATGTTGCTTAATTATTAATCACTTGCAGAATGGGTAGGTAGGCATGGGAATGCACTAAAAAGATAGAATGGCATAAATAACCCTGTTCTTGTATTCAAAGTAAGTTTGTCTTCCCCGCACACTGACAGCCTGACTCTCCAAAGTTGTTAAGCTTAATAGCATTTTGGAATGCTTTGTTCAAAATGATGTAAGATGCTTGCTGATCTTTTTTCTATTTTTAATACTGGTTGATGCATGACGCACTTTACCGCCTTTTATTTGTTGTGAACAGAGGGTATGTAAAACAGGATGGATGTGTAGTGCTAGCTCTGTTAGAGCTATTGCAGACAAAGCACAATAAGGTGTAGCAACTTCATTTTTTTGCTTCCAATCTAGTCTTTCATGTGTTTAACCTATAAGCTAACTGAGGAGTTCTGGATTGAGCTTCTCAATTTTTATTTTCTCCATATACAAGAAATTAATTATAATGACAAGGTTAAATAATGAGCTAGGCAGCAGGGTGTCCTGGGTTCAGCAGTAGCAGTCGTTTTTCTCCTTCTTAGTAGCTGGTGCAGTTCTGTGTTTTTGATGTTTGATTTGGGAACAGCGGTGATAACACCAATGTTTTCAGTTGCTACTCAGTAATGTTTAGACTGATCAAGCACATTCTGAGCCTCATGCTGGGCCAGGAAGGAGGGGAGGCCGGGAGGAAGCAGAGACAGGACACCTGACCCAAACTACCCAAAGAGGTATTCCATACCACAGCACGTCATGCCCAGGA
>WYDI02003735.1:0-24675 GCA_009867235.2 Psittacus erithacus
TGTTCTTGCTCAGTCTAAACATTCTAAGCAGTAGCTACAAACATCGGTGTTATCACCACTGTTCCCAGACCAAAAAAAACAAAAACACAGCACTGCACCAGCTACTATGAAGGAGAAAAATGACTGCTACTGCTGAACCCAGGACACCTGTGCTTCATAGTTTAGAGGATCAAGTCACGCCACAGCTCATCCAAGTTCACGATGCCGTCAGTAACCATTACAAAAGCTTTCACTCTGTCTGATGAAGGAGAAAACAGTTTTGGCCAAACTGGAGAGCCAGAAGGGAAGAGAATAGCTTTGGTTGTAAGAAGATCTGATAACTGGTCAGAAATCATGCTGTCAACAGGAGCAAAACACACCACACTGGCAGAAGTTATCCCTTCTCCAAACAATTTGAGTCAGGAGCGGAAACACCAGTTTATTCCATGCTTGTTCCCTCCTAAAATTAATTTTCCAGCTACACATCTACAGTTTATCTTCAAGTGGCTGCATCTTCCCTGTACTTACAGTTCTTAAAAGGACTGTAAAAAGCTTCTTTCAAGCAGACAAAGTGCGCAATATTAATCCCACGGCCATCAATCCAAGTGGGCAGTCAGAAAGCTCTCAATGGCCACAAGTGCTGTGGCAGACCCCTGCGGGCACTTCCCTCCCAGCACTGCATTCAAGTCACTTGTGCCCTGGTTCAGGGGGCAAACAGCACTTTCCTTTCCCCAGAAAGCACTTTGGATCTAAGCCAGAGCAGTCATGCTGGAGAAGCCCCACCTCAGTTGGAGCAGGGAGCTCTCCCCAGAGCTAGGATTAAACAGACATCTTCAAGCAGGGTTCTCACACCCCTCCATTTCACCAACCCCACTCTTTGCTAAAAGCAGCACTGAGCAGGCTCATTAAAGAGCAACCTCACACAAGGCTCTGCCAGCAACCACAACAGAAAGTACAGGTTTCCATATTAATTTCTGCTCACTGAAAACCCGAGGACACAACCAGACCAGAATAATAATACCAATTACAGATATTAAATGCAGTAATTCCAGAGCCAATTAACTTAACGAACCTCCTTCTCTTTCAGACAAGTCATCTCAGAACAATTGAGTTAAAGGCGATCGGGCTGAAGCACATAATAAAAATGCTAATCACTGATTACATGAATGGAGCTGAGAAAGATTTTTGCATGGTCCTTCCTCAAAACAACATCTCCCAGCCCCCCTCTGCCTCCACACTCACAAAACAAGAATCCATGGTATTTATTATCTATATTTTGACAGGGAATAGTGTTGGAAGCTTTTCATGAAAAAGATACTGAGCCAAACCAAGCCCTGCAGCAGATGATTTGGAGGCAGAAGTGTAGTAAGGTGGTCTTGTAGCAAGTGAGGAAAGAAATAAGCAGCAAGCCCATGATGAGAAGAAACACATTCCTTCTGTTTTCAGTTGCATGATAATCATCTGCACTAGAGGCACAAATCTGTCTCATGCAAAATACAGGCACGTGTCCTGTTTGCCCTCTGCAAAAGGTGTAGCCAAAGAGGCTATGAAGGATCTGCACTTAAATCCACATTTGTGACACTTGAAATTAATGTTCTGGGAGATAAAAAAGTCACACTAATGTTTAGGGCATTAAGTGGTGGGGAAAGAGGTTATTTATGACTTCTGCAGGCATAAATTTCTCAGCCAAGAACATTAATGCTTTGGGGGATGAACATGAAAACTCACCATAGATGTGGGATCAAAGACCACTGCACTGACCAGGTCAGTGGCTGGCAGAGGAGCCCAAGTCTGTTCACTCAGCATAGCCTTGATTTTTCTAGCCAGACATACAGCTCACAAGAGCCACAATGGCCCTGTCCAAGTCTGCTGTGCCATGGGAAGGGGACATGAGGCTGGCATCAGAGTGAGAACAGGCTGATAATGCTGCATCACAGCTAATGAGGATTTCCTGCTTTTAAAAATACAGAAACGGCTTAATATTAGTTTTTCTCTTCTTAGAAATTAACCCAGCATCTGAAGCCAACTGCTGTGCTGCAAGCTTGCTGTTCCCAGTACTGGCACTGACAACAAGCCTTTGATGTGTGCACGGAAACTCAAGGTACTACACAGGAGATCCACAATGCCCACGACAATGAGGCACCCCAAGAAGAGCAAGTGAATGGATATAAAAGATGCAAGCCACTCTAACTGTGCTTAACCCAGACACTTGGAGAGCACAACCCTTTCTCCTCCCTGGCAGAAGGGCTCGATCACATTCAATAACCATAAATCTTATAGCTCCTCAAGTAAAATGCACTGTGGACATGCAAAATACTTCTAGTCTGAGCTCATGAAATGAACAAAGTTGGTTCATGCACTACAACTTTCACTCCACTTCAAGGCATGGCAAAATCCACACCATGATTCAGCAGAGGACAAGTAGCAAGGATGTATTTCAATGAACATCAAACTAACATATAGATCAAAATAACAGAGCTTAGTTTCAAGACAAGGTCACACCAGCACCACCTGTTAGCATCCATGCTGGAATGGGCAAGCAACCCTGCACCGACAGCTAAGCCTCCGTTAGAAACTCAGTTGTCACTCCAAGCTGTCATATTACACATAGAGAACAGGAGTTTTCATGTTTATTTGACTACAAACTAACAGGAACCACACTGAAATTGTCCCCTCTGCAAACCAAGGTTGTATATTGCTCAATGTACAACCGGCAGTACCAATTACCAAGATTCTGAGATATTGGAAAGCAATAATTGGGCAAATTAAGGCCAGGAAGAGTTAACCATTTGCCTAGGGCCAGGGAAGGCAGTCAGTGATGGAGAAATGGGTGCCATTTACGAGTCTTGTTTACAGTCCTATTCCCAAGGCCTTGAAAGAACCCCCATGAGACCAATTCATGCGGGAGCTGCTGGGATCTCAAAAGCTGCCACAGGGTGAGAAAGACGCACTGCAGCCAAACACAACTTTCTCCCCGCTCCCTCTCCACCCACAAAGACGAGTTTTGCTGGCTGAGTGATCAGGCAAGATGCAGAACTCTATTGAAGACAGAAAGAAAAACAAACAAAAGTCCCTCACCTCCCAGTGTTTGGGGCTCAAAGAGCCGAAGGCTGCTGGAGGGACGCCTGCTTGGTTGGGCTGCCCAAGACACGCTGTACAGTACATGCCCCTTTGTGAGCAAGCAAAGCTACCAACAGAAGGAAAAAATAAAAGCTTCTCATGCGTTGCAGCAGCAGGAAGCATTGCCAGGGATCTCACAGCCTGGCTTCAGGAAGCCCACTGCTGTGCAGGGGACACTGAAGCTCGCCTCACCACACAGCTTCCTTGAGATAGCACTGCAGGGAGTGGAGCAGACTGGGATAAAGCTTTTAGGACTAGACTATGACTCAGGTATCCCCATACTCCAATATCCTCAGAGACAGGAGTAACTAATTAATAGGGAGTCACAGGATATAAGTGAGTAGCTAAATATTTAGAATTAATTTAATTACTTTAGCCTTAAAAGCATCCCAAAATTACAGCAGCAAGAATTTCTCTTTACAGAATCTCTCCACTACAGCAATACTTACTACCTGTACTCCAACTTCTGCAGCAGCTCTTGACGTCTCCAGCAGTAGAGGTTTCCTTGAGAGAGACTTCTGGCAGCCTAGCTGATTTTCAATGTTAGCACGTAATAAAAATCAGAAATTCATGAATCGGCTGCAGCAATTTGAAGGAGATTTGTGGCCATAGCAACATTACTGTAACATATGCTGCAGGGAACAAAGTTATTTTGATCATGTCATTCCCTACCCTCTCCACCCTACCCACTATGCTAGACAACAGCGTCCAGATACTCTCCAGCCCCCAAATTCCAGCGCGTGCTCTTCCACACATTACCCTGAGATGAAATCACTGAAAAGGGGACTGAAAGGGACTTCCTGAAAGGTTATCCAGTGCATCTGCCATCCAGACAGACTCCCCCCACACCAACCACTCTTGACAGACCCATGCTACTGTGTGTTTCAGGAAGGGGTGATGCCTAGCTTTCCAACTGCCTACCAAGCACCGGCCATTCTACAGTGCTCCCAGTGAGGTGATCACTTGGCTAAGGATGAACCAAGGGCACTAATTGCGCCACTAACAGATAAAACAACTCACTCTAGGTTTATCACTGGTTTATGCCACATGGCTTCAGCCTTCTGTTTCCTTCCTATCTGCTCAATCTTAAATTCATCTAGAAGATGTTTAGGCTCAGTCTCTTGCAATGCACTCACGTCATGCCTAGTTGATGTCTTAGCAGGGGTCTAAGCTCCACTCAAGCCTGGAGGCACTCCTGTAATACAAATAAAAAATTAAATCAAACTGTCAAGAAACGAAGCTAACAAGCTGCCTGCACCCTGCACTATAAGTCCCCTATGACAAAGATGCATCTGGAGCAGCCAGTCTGCCCAGTGAGCTGAAGGGAGAGATCCATATTAATGCTCTCACTATTTTTAGTTTCACAAATCAGGGGTAGCTGACTCGCGCTTCCTGCCCCTGGACACATCTGGGCTCTTTATGGTCATTCAAGTTCCTTTCCCACACTGTGGAACCTGGAATGTGGCAAGGTAGAGAACTGGAGGGGAAGAGGCAGCAAACTTTTCAAATTAGTAGCAAAAAACAGAGGGCTGCACTAATTCTACAGCTGGGATAGCTTGGCAGCAGCGATTACAATCTGCCCACTTAATTTGGCCCTGCAGTTTCTATTAGAGGCACAGTAGGAAGAAATTCTTGTACAGTAGTTAAAGCAAGGGATGGGGTATTGGGTGACTGAGGTTTTATTCCCCAGCTGTGTTTCAGACCTTTCACACAACCTCAGGGAATTCATCCTTCATCTGCTCTGGTTCCCTCACTTGCAGCATTCCTCAGCAATTCCCAAGGGATCGCGTAGGTTACAAATAGCAACTGAGACTAGAAATATAATCAAGAACAACTTCCTGTTCAGCAGGATGTAAAGCATCTTACAAATTTGTCTGTAACATGACCAAAAGATTTAACTACATAAAATTGATTGATCTGTGCCCTCCAACCACCCCATAGAGATCAAAGAGGAAACCATGCTGAGCTGTGCCTATAGACCCACAGTACCAGGGAGCTTCTCCGAGGACATATGTCTTGATAGTCTCAAAAAATGATCTTGGGAGATAGGAAAAATTCAGCATCTTTTGCTGGTCTGGCTTAAATTATTTCATAGCTCTAGCTCTGAAATAAAACCTGAGCGTGGGAGTGAGACATGGCAGGAATGTGCAAGAACTCTTAGTGGAGCCCTTCTGGCCCTATGACTTCAACCTGACTCAAACATCAAGCTTTTTAAAAATAAAGAAGTAAATAAATATGGGGGTAGAACCCCCACAGTTAAACACAATAAAAGAAGAAAAGGCAGAAAAAGGTGCTTATTGCTGATACTTCATTCATGTAGCTCTGAAGTCTGAGGTTGGTTCGGAAGCGAATGTATTCTAATACCCAGGATCTTCTGCTCCTCTGCAGGGGGCAGAGCAGGGGTGGCTCTTTGTAAAATGCTCTGAGGTCCTCAAAAGGAGAGCTACCACTTATTAATAGCATAGCCTCCAGTTCAAAATTCTTGTACTACATCAACTGTGATTTGTTGAGAGAAAATATTAAACTCCTCAGAATAGCTCCAACACCAGAAAAGCATTGTGGGGTAATAACAGAATCACAGGATGGTTTGGGTTGGAGGGAGCTTAAATATCATTTAGTTCCAACCCTCTGCCATGGTTAGGGATACAATCCGCAAAGACAGGTTGCAGCAGAAATGGGAACCCCTCTTTAGCATCTCCTCCCACCTCTTTCTGCATATCCACACTCACCAACAGCACTGTGATCTGATTAGTTAATCAGCATGTACAGGATTAACAGCTCAGACCCCTGGAAGAAACACAGTGCCACAGCAACGTGTTGCACAGATTTAGATCATCATGTGCCAGTCTGAAGGCAAAACACGTAATGCTGAATGAAAAAAGTGGCCAGAAAACAGCCCAGAAGCTCTGCTTTGCTTTCAGGGTGAAACGTCATGGGTACCACTTGGTAACACTGACCTACTTATCCCTACAAAAGGGCCACACAACCAGGCAACAACCCCATCTCCTGGGCTGCTGCTGTACACAGCTCCTGCAGCTCCAGACATTCTTGTCCAGAGTGCATTTCCTTGCTGGAAAATGCACTATAAAGAACAGAGCATGAGTGGGACCTTCTGAGACCGTTCCAGCTTCCTCATAAATAATTGCTGGTTTTGCCACTGCATTCTGTGAAGGCAGAGTCAGAGCAAGGCCGTGTTCAGGAAATCCCACTTTGCACCTTTGCCTTCCAACAGCATCTTTTGTCCAGTATCTCTCTAATGTTAAAACCTCTCTGTACTCTTTTCAGGATGAAAGGGCAGACAGACTTCATTTTTTTCAAGATGAAAGCTTTCAAATCTGCAGGAGGGTTTAAAAAATGATCATTCACGCTCGCCAATCCAAACAGAAACCCACACGCAAGTACATGGGAATGCTAAAGAGAAACAGCCCGCACAGCAAGCAGCATTACATGGACCTACAGCCCCAGCAGACCTTGTGCCAGAGCCACCACTCAAGGAATACAGATGGGGAGGCAGAATAAAGTTGGGGAAAACAGAACAGTGTTGATTGAGACCAAAAGAGCCTATGCCATTTGCTAACTCAGAAGCATGCGGTATACAAGCAGGTTTTCCAGGATAAGCCTAAATCACTGCAAAGCCCAACAGTCCCTTCACATAGCAGCTTATGAGGTCTGAAGTTACAGCTTTACTTTGAGGCAAATTTTCACTTGTGGCTTTATTTTGAGTCATGCTCAAGAGTTCAGTACTAAAGTAGACTTTGCAAAGAGCAAAAGGCTAAGCGATAACTCTGTAATAATGAGGAGCCAAGGAGAAACTGGTTAATTTGCAGGGTAGCAGTGACACAAAGCTGAGACGACCCAGAACTCAATCCTTCCTCAGACTTGCCCAGTTAACCATATCACCAGCCTCTTCCAAGAAACAGACCCTGCTGCCCAGCACCATTTATAAGCACAAGACTCTGAGCTCAGCAGGTTCTCGTTTCATTTGCAAGCAAAGAACTTCAGAAAAGTATTCAAGTAAGTTTCCTGAACTCCAGCCACAACTTCTGAATCAACACTCCGGTAGCAGATTCCCCCTCATCCCAGCTGATGGTGTGATGTCTCTTTTCTTGCCAAACACCTGCTCATCAGAGATGAAGCTTAGCGCTTTATAGCATGAAACAGACTTTGCAAACACATGAACTAACCATGCAAATGAACCATTTGTTCAGGCTTCATGCACAGCAGCCCATTCCTCGGCAGATCTGCTGTTCAGAGTGGCAGCAAGATGTGGCCTACGTGGCTTGAGGGGATCACTCCGAGGCAGATAGACATAACTGGAGCCCCTGAGAGTTTCAGTCACTCAGACCTGGGTTCTTTTAAATCCTGTCCCCCAGTGAGCTGTTCTGATTCATCCCAGAGTCACAGGCAGGGCCATCATTAGGGAACAAGAGCACTACAGACAGTGTGCACATCTGAATAAACACTCAAGAGTTGACAGCCTCCATTCCCCCCATTCTCTTGAAGACCTGCGCCTTTTATGATGTTTGTCATCCAACTGCTTCAATGTGCCACAAAGATGTGCAATGACAAGCAGCTGCATGCCATTCACGCAAAGCGCTGCTGTCTTCAATTAAAGTGCCTCCATTTCATACAACACAGGGAGCTCTGTGTCTTCTCTCAATTTGCACCACACGCTTTGTACAACACAGGCTTTTCCAAAGAAATTTCCCTTGCATGGAAGGGAACCACAACTTGGGAAATGTGACATGACAGAAAAATTTCAGCAGAAGCGACTGGGTTAATAAGTCAGGAACTAGCATGGACTGAAATGCAAGCTTCATCTTTGCTCAAAATGGGGACAACAAACCTGTATCCAAAATTTAGCCATGCAGAGCAACCGCAGTTCCCAATGAGTAAGTTTAACCCTCGTGCTTTGACTTCCACACAACCACATCTGCTGCTGCAAACGCAACAAGCACAAATACAGGCTAGGTGGAGAATGGATTGAGAGCAACCCTGCGGAGAAGGACTTAGGGATGCTGGTTGATGAGAAGCTCACCATGACCCAGCAGTTTGCGCTTGAGCCCAGAAACCAACTGCGTCCTGGGCTGCATCACCAGCAGCATGACCAGCAGGTTGAGGGAGGGGATTCTTCCCCTCTGCTTCGCCCTGGTGAGACCTCCCCCTGCACTCCCGTGTCCAGCTCTGGGGCCCCCAACATATGAAGTATGTGGAGCTGTTGGAGGGAATCCAGAGGAGGCCATGAAGATGCTGTGAGGGCCGGATCACCTCTTCTATGGAGACAAGAGAGAGCTGGGTTTGTTCAGCCTGGAGAACTGAAGGCTCCTGGGAGACCTTAGAGCAGCTTCCAGTGCCTAAAGAGGGCAACAAGAAATCTGGAGAGGGGCTTTTGACAAGGGGACAGGACAAGGGGGAATGGCTTTAACCTGACAGAGGGGAGATTTAGATGAGATCTTAGAAGTTGCTCCCTGTGAGGGAGGTGAGGCCCTGCCATAGGTTACCCAGAAAAGCTGTGGCTGCCCCACCTCTGGCAGTTCAAGGCCAGGTTGGAAGGGGCTTTCGGCAACTCGCTCTTAGTGGAAGGTGTCCCTGTCTGTGGCACAGGATTGGAAGTGGATGAGCTTTAAGGTCCCTTCCAACGCAAACTATTCTGTGATTCTGTGAAATCTTAATGTCTCTGCACATGACCACCAGGGTCAACTAAACAAAAAAGGCTGAACACCTGCATATAACACTCCATGAAAATTATACACAGGTACTTTACCCCATACAAAGCTATTCACAACAGTTCCTTCCCACACATATTTATATGTCAATTCCAAAGGGTATTTATGTACAAGAAGTGCTGCCCACATCACACATACAGCAGTTTGCTCTTTCTGAAGCACAGGTGCAATGAGAAATGAATATACACAAAAGGTATCTCAAAGACATTTAGCTGACCTAACTAATGGTTATTTCCTGGTAATTTCACTCAACTTTGGAATTTGCAACACCTGAACCAATCGACACACACTGGCCATGCAGACAGAAGCTGGTGGCCTTAGCTTTTCCATTAGAGATATCTGTTCTACTCTGCACATCTCTGATAAGCCCCTGATGTTGCAAAGAACCACCACAAGACTGAAAAGTCTGAGATCTTTCTGATTTTATTTATCCTCTAGAAGGAGGTGGTTCCAAACTGCAGAAACTGTGAAGTAGCAGTAAAGAGGAATAAAAACCAAAGTAACTTGCTTTCACTGTATTAGTCTATAGAGTCCCATATCCTTTGAAGGAGAAATTCCATCCAAGTAAGGTGAACATGAAGGCTGAAGCAGCGCATCTCACAGATGTGAGTTCTAAAGGAGGCAAAATTTTGTTCCAAAAGGGAAACTGAATATCCAAACTGCTCTGAAACCAGCACACAACACTGAAGGAGTGCTAGGAATCACCACATTGTCCATCCCCTTATCTGATGCGCGCAGCCTTCATCTTCCAAAATGTTCATGCTGCAGCTCTGGGTCTCCCTTAAGCCATCGACACAGGAGAATGCCCTTCAGGAAGTTCTGTCAACACCACCCTGTCCTGCCTGGAGCAGCTTTTGTAAGCACTGAAAAACAGCAGACCCCTGAGATCAAATCCTTGCACGTATTTTTAAGTGCTCACAGATGAGCATGAGATGAGAGGAGGGAAGAACCACATATTTCTGCAGCTCCTGCAGCCTGGGTTGCACAGACCAACTGGCACTTGGAGAGAGAAGTGAGGTGCTTCCTCCAGAGGCTCACAGGACTCGCTTGGATGGAGGCTCGGGTGTCTCTTGCTTTGTGTTTGTTCCCAGACAAAAGGAAACCAGTACAGAAGGTTCCAGCTATATTTACTTTATTAACTAAACAAAAAGAACTGAAAGAATATAGACACAATTTAAAAGCAGGTCAGCACCAGACTAAATTATCAGGCTAATTAAATCTTGTCTACTAAGCCCATTTATTTTTTATCCGATAGTGAAATAATTATTTCTTACTACTCCCTTCCCAAATTAATAATTTTAATCCTCATGACAAAAGAGCATTATCACAGTGTCAGTGACAACTGATAGCTGCATACAACGGCCATGCAACTCCTACAAAACTTCATGTTATTTACTCATAGGCTGAATTAGTGTCTCCATGCTAAGACACTAATTCCTGATGTCAATCAAAGCTGTCCATACAAATATCAGGCACGCAAGATCCCATCTTATGAAAGAGTCATCACAATCAAACTAGACTGGTTGCAATTAAAATGCAGTAACATAATTCAGGTAGGAAGGATGACTACTCAAGATAAAAATACATGAGGTCTAACATTAAGAGCATGTATAGGTGCTTTTATAGAGAGAAATTTTATTTGATCTGTGGTGCTTGAGAGAAATTGTAAGTCTCTCCTGCTCCCACACTTAACTAACAGCCATCCTCCAGAGTTCAGCTGAGTGCAAGTGTTCCCCTCTTACCAGGAACTTGAGAATGAACAAGATTTTAAAAGTCAATACATACAAAAAGAACAGCAGCTTGAGATGAGGAAAATGGCTTAAATTTCATTTCTTCCAAGTACCTGCAAAAGCACCATCTCTCCCCTTTACTCAATGATCTTAGCACTTGTTTTTCTTCTTTATCTCCATTTATTGATTTTACAAGGAAAACCAACAGCAGAGCATTTGCCAGGAAGGATGAATTATGTGTGTAGATTCAAGAGGTTTAAAGTAGACTTACCCTCAAACCTCAGAATCAAGTTCTAAGCAAGATTATTCAGTTTTTACTATGCCCACAAGGAAAAAGCATTTTCCATGGGAAAGCACAGCTATGAGCTGCCCAAGCTTTCAGTTTAGGCCATTTTCAATTTGTGAAGCATCTTTAAAACCTCTGGATTTCACAGCAACATTAACGTTCTCATTGTAGATTTCAAGAAAAGTATACACCAAAATTGTAATTTCCTAAAAGTATCGAGGAAGCTTTCTTATATGGTGGACTTGCTCTGCACAGGGAAACCTCTCCGCATGCAAACACATGGTAAGCAACATAGACACGTGGTGCCCAGCCTTAGCGCCCACATCAAAGGCATAGAAATGGCACACGAATAAAAACAAGCCAAAAACCCTTTGACAACAGCAACAATTCCCAAGTCCTAACCCAGCTCTGACTTCACTATAGGGCCGCTCAGGGATAATTACTCTATTTTAACTAAAAAGGGTATTAATCCAAGCCAATTAGTTCAAGCACACAAAACCTCTATTTGCAGAGGTGACCTTCTTTCAAATTAGCTTAATTTTGACTCTGGAAGTAAATTAAGACAAACCTTCAGGCAAATTTCACTCCAAGTAAGAATTAAATTTCATAAACTTCAAACAATTGAACCCGAGAAGTTGAATTCAGATTAGTTTGCCTGCATATCCATATGCAGATGAACCTCCCTGCAATTCTTCCAAACACCCCATTGCAATCTCAGCCCAACTCCCAGTCTGAGGTGTGATACCGCTCTTCTAGTTGATAATCATCTTTCCACCTCCCAGATGGCTCTATTTCCACAGAGCTGTGAATGTCTAGCTGTCTAGGGCTTACAGAACCTGGAAACGGAAAGCATTATATGATGCTTAAGGCTATTATACATGAGTTTTGAGTGCTGCAGCCCAAAAGCCAGCCATTAAAAGTCGAGACACAAAGCTCTTACAAAAAAGTTCAATCAGGTTTATGCTAAAAAAAATAAATACATAAAACCAGGAGACCGGGGAGTTTGAAAATATTAAGGAATAACAAATTTGTTTTCCAAGTTCACTTTACTGCGTCAACTCTGTTAAGTGAAAGAGACTGCTTAGAGGGGATGAACTGAATCAGTCACTCCACTTTAGGGAAAACACGACACAGCAGTGAGGGGGGGAATAATTCACTCAGCTTTGGAAATGCAAGCCTGCTAGGAAAAAGAAAAAGGTCACCGGGGCAGGCAGACAGCAGAAAGGTCAAACAGGAGGAATGGATTTACGCTCAACTTTTGAAGTGAGGGCTGACTAAAACACCAGCTTAGGTTCCTGAGACACGGCTCACCAATTAAATCCAGCCCAAATGGAAAGGCCTACAATGAAATAAATGGAACAAGATAGAGAGACAGGAAAAATCTCTCCTCTCAAGTGCTGTAATTAAGGCATATGTAAGGAAACAAATGATGCTAAACTTGCCTGTTAATCTCTTCTGCTCTGGGAACAGAAAAGCCCCAGAGCTAAGAGCAACTAAAAAGCAGATGAGAGGGACATGTGATGATGGCTCCCCATATTTTAAGAAAGGGGAATTATCTGTCAATGATACACAAGGCTGTGCTTGAAATGACAGAATTACCATTTCAGAGATGTAATTTTGTGCTTTCTTCAGATGATGAAGCTCTACTGGAACATCAAAAAGTGCCCTAAGAGCAGGAGTAGGAGTCCCATTTTTTAGCAATAAAACCACAAGATGATGCACAGTGGAGAGGCAGTTCGGTTCCTGGATCAGGGGTATGGCTCGACAGCTTCCCTCGTTGCTCATCCCACTCAATTTGTCCGTAGCTGTGAAGATCATTATGCCACAGAACTGCATGCAGTAGGAGCTCAGGGTTACAGAAACACACTTGGCATGTGCAATTTCTGTATTTGGCTTCATTTCCTCTTCCAAGTCCCTCCTCAAAGCCAAGTGCCCTTTATTCCCCCACCCAGGTTTCTTGGTCACAACCAACCAACACATGCATTGCCAAGTAGAGGACATGCAGGCATCCCAATGGGAAAAGGAGTTTGGAGGAGGGAAAAGCCAATCCTTACAAAACAGACAGCCAAGCAAAACTATTTCCAAATACCAGGTAACTAGAAAGCCTCTCCTGGCTGAGACTAGTGCCACCTCCATGACAGTGCACAGTCCAGGGCAGCACGGAAGGTGCTGCCATAAGCTCAGATCTCAGCAGTTCCCTAAAGAAGCAAATGATTAGTAGGATGTTCAGATGGTTCATTCCTTGTTTTAGCCAAACTTGTTGGTTAAATCATCATTCACTCAAAGATTTTCCATCCCCTTTAAGAAACCAAAGTGCAGGGAGGCAGTGGTCGATTGCATCTCAGCTACTGGCATCTTCACCCAACAAATACCAAAGACTCCAGGAAGGGGTAAAGTACATGCACTGGTCTAAGATTTATTATTTAAAAACAACATCAACAACACACATGGCAGAATTCAGAATTGTCTTCTGGGGAGAAGCAGCTTGCTATGTTTTATGTGGGAGTCAGACATCTCCATAGTGAAGTTCACACCAACAAATGGACACAAATCTTTATGAAGTCACACAACTCCTCCCACCCTTAGCAGGAACCAGGGATATTCATTCCAATTTGGAGCATCAAGTCCTTCAAGCCAGAAGCACCAGGCAGAAAATAACCACATCTTGTACTCTGTGATGTACGACTTGGAATTTAAAGACGGAAAAACAAGTTATCGCACTGCATTTTATTTTTCTGGCTCTTAAATCCTTGCCAATGAAAAAAAAAAAAAAAAATAAAAATTTGTCACTATGAAGTAGCTCACTTTCTGATAGAGCTGCACGTGGTGGGACAGTCTCCAGCTCATTCTCCCACAGCACTACTTCATCTAAAGGGCAAACAGGAGCAAGGGTTTAAGTGCTAAAGCAAACAGATGTAGCTTTAAGACACATGGGTGATGAAAGCGACTGTACATAGCTACTCTTGAAGTAGTTCCTTTGTAGCCTTCATTCCCACAGATATTGATGAGCTTAAACATTCCAAGACTTCAAACAATATTTTGCACCTTCAAGTTAGGAAAAAAAGGACAAACTTTTTCTCTCATCTGCTTTTTAAGTAAGGATTAATGAATCATAGAATCACAGAATAGTTTGGGGTAGAAGCAACCTTAAAGCTCATCCAGTTCCTACCCCCTACCATGGGCAGTGACACCTTCCACAAGACCAGGGTGGCCAAAGCTCCATTCAGCCTGGCCTTGAGCACGGCCAGGGATGGGGCAGCCGCAACTTGTCCGGGCAACCTGCGCCAGGGCCTCACCACCCTCACAGGGAAGAGCTTCTGCCTAAGAGCTCATCTCAATCTCCCCTCTGTCAGGTTAAAGCCATTCCTCCTCGTCCTATCACTACGTCACATATATACTATTGCTTACAAGTATAACAGTAATAGCCACAGTTACCTCAGCAATAGACTTGTGGGAGTGGTCAGGAGTACCCACTTTTCCCAAGCCACAGTTCTCCATGTCTGTACTTCCCTTGTAGGCAGTCTGGGCTCAGCCGACCTACAAACCCACCCAAATCTGCAGTGGGCAACCACTGCTGCAAAGCACCAGCTACATGATGGCGCTACAAGTACGTGTTGGGATAGATGGAGACAGCATGACACAGAGTGCAAGGACCCAGTCCCACAACAAGTATCAACAACAGGAGATGTATTTGGAAAACAGGTACTTTTCCCTTTTTACACAGATATGCCTATGGTCTTGCAGTAAGGCTGTATCTCAGCTTGGGTTGAACCCATACCTAATTTAATCTAAAAACTGTTAAGCTTCGTATTATTCTGTTGAAGGCTATATACATGCAAGCCTTCCTTTAAAACCAGATTTCAGTAATACAGATTTTTACAAAGAGACTTTCATAAAGTACTGTTTGCAATAAAATTAGCATTTGGGAGAACAAAGCTCTAGGTCTTAACTCCCCAAATGCTGCAAGTGTGAACCCAGGGGAACTTGACCCCAGGGAATGGAGGAATTCATCTAGTAGTTCACATCCACCTCAACATAAAAGATGACAGCTCACAGGCCAGGATTCCTCTCTGGAGTGACTGGGATTTAATCAATTATGGCAATATTAAAAAAAAAAAGGATAAAACCAAAGAAGACAGTGTGCCCTCCACCAAGGGCACAGACAGAGGGGGAAAGACAGAACACAACTTGAGACACAAATAATATGTGGTGGAAAACAACAGGTTTTACGCTTTCCCCCAGATTTGGAGACCATGTTATATTTCGTGTAGCAAGCATGCGGGGAGAAGGAGTTGGGGGGAGAGAGTATCAAAATCAAAACAAGTCACAAGGCATCAACAGTCCCTTGATGACAGGAGAGTAGTTTTTGTTGGCACAGCTCATGACAGCTGGAGGAATAATTGCAAAGCTGAGCAAGAATGCCCAGAATATATTTTGCCTTTAGACTCTCAGATGAAAGATGCTATCCACGAGCACTTTGCAAACATTAATTAAATCCACACAGCCCCTTTTGGCAGATCAAGAAGTATTTATCTTTATTTTGCAGAGAAAGGAATGAGTATCTCAAACACTTTTAACATGAGGTATCTAGTCTTTTTAAGTTAGGAAGTGCCCCATAGAGATAAATACAACATTAAAAACACAAATTAACCTTTCTAGTCCTGCAGCCTTCCCCAGGATAGAGCTGATACCTCTTTACTTCCCTCTGAGTACTGCCCCAATAGAAATCTTGATTCTGCAGATAAAGCAAGCAAACTTGGGCCATGCAGGTGAACAGAGGTGAGTATGAGAGCTACAAACAAGCTTTAAAGAAACACCATCCCTTTATAAGTCATAAAAAAACCCCCTCAGCTGCTCCTCCTTTGGTTTTACTCTTCAAAGGTGGCTCAGCATTTCTGTACTAACTGAACTTCATGCTGGGAAATGTCTCTCCCAGTTTGAGAGCTGTTCCCTGTAGGACTGCTGCTTTATAGACACCCACCTTCACAAAGCCACTATCCAAGGAAATCTCTCAGGCTCTTGAGCCACTTCCCTACATTCAGACTATACACTGTGGTGGGTTCAAGAGCCCCACCACAGGCAGGGAAGAGTGTGCCTACCTCACCTTCAGCAATCTGCCTGCCATAACACCAGCTCTCCTGCACAAAAGGAGAAACACTTTGAGCATCTCCCTCACATGATGTTCCAACTGGGACTCGAGTCCTCAGCTTTGGCCAAGTTTCTCCTTGCTGAGCCAAAGGCAAGTGCCTATGAATTCAATAACAATCAGGTTTCATCCATCTTCCCTCTAGTTAGACTTCATATCAGTACACATGAGTATTTCAAGGTAACTTTATACCTTACAATGAACAGGTACTGCTACTGTTCCAAACAAGTTTTATATTCCATATATTGATATACACACACCGTTCTCCAACATGAAAATGTTGAGTCCAGCTCCGGTGGTTCAAATGTAAGGACACAGACTGCTGGAGCAAGTCAAGAGGAAGCCACAAAGATGCTCCAAGAGCTGGATCACCTTTTCTATGGAGACAGGCTGAGAGACCTGGGCTCCAGGGAGACCTTAGAGCAGTTTCCAGTGCCTAAAGGGGTTAACAAGAAATCTGGAGAGGGGCTTTTGACAAGAGCCTGTAGGGACAGGACAAGGGGGAATGGCTTTAACCTGACAGAGGGGAGATTGAGATGAGATCTTAGGCAGAAGTTGTTCCCTGTGAGGGTGGTGAGGCCCTGGCACAGGCTGCCCTTAGAAGCTGTGGTTGCACCATCCCTGGCAGTGTTCAAGGCCAGGTTTGATGGGGCTTGGAGCAACCTGGTCTAGTGAAAGGTGTCCCTGCCTGCATCAGGGGGTTGGAACTGGATGAGCTTTAAGGTCCCTTCCAACCCAAAGCATTTTGTGATTCGATGATTCTATAAATTTAAGCCAATACACTGAGTTAAAGCCAGAAGAACTAGTGGAGACAGAAAGGAGCTGCGAATTATTTTGCCTTTTTTTTTTTTTGTAAAGCTGCATAAAGTATTTAAGACATCTACACCGGCAGGGCAGCAGTCCTGCTGCTGTCTGCTATTACAAAGAACATCCTCAAAATAACCCCCAATCAATTATTTGCTAAATTGACATGGAAAAATTTATATTTAAAAGGTGAAGGGTTAGTTTGTTGGATGTACAAAGAGTATCTGAGAATACCTGCAGCAACAGGAAGAATCTGCATAAACACACACGTGAACTAAAAAGACAAAATAGACAGTGGTGGCCAATGCTTGTGATCTTAATATAAAAATAAGTATATTTGGAGCTCTCCCCTGTTAGAAACTCTGAGGCAGCTGAGTAAGTATTTCACAGTTTGAAATATATTTAATGATGCAGTTGGAAAGGAAACCTAAGAAAAAGGAGCATGTTCAAAGACTTAAGTCCCTAAAAAGCATTAAATCCACTAGTTTTCAAAAAAGCTCACCCCAACATATGTATAGCCTAGAAGAAGGTTGGATGGGAACATAACAGTATAAAATACGCAGTTTAAAACCTTAATCCTATTCTAATTTCTTTTCAGCAAAGACCCCTTCTGCCTTACACTGCTGAACACATAGGAGGTTTTCTGCAGACATGGGAATGGGAAGTGACAACGGACTCCATGAGGTGCTGAGTGATGTCTACTGCCCTGAAGCCAGACAAATACAAGTCCCCTCACTGTGACAGCAAAGCCAGATGCCTCCATGTCCCTTGGATATGCCAGCTCAGCAGTAACTGTAGGGCTACCAGTTTTGCATGCAGTGAGTGCACAGAGTTAAAACAGTCTGAAACCTAAAGGAACTACCAAGGAAATAAGAGTTTGGGATACAAACTGCCATTCAAATCATCATAGGATGTTCTGGGTTGGAAGGAAACTTAAAGCTTATCTAGTTCAAACCCCCTGCCACAGGCAGGGACACCTTCCATTAGACCAGGCTGCTCAAAGCCCCATTCAGCCTGGCCTTGAACACTGCCAGGGATGGGGCAGCCACAGCTTCTCTGGGATAAGATGGACACATGTGCCAGTGCCTCACCACTCTCATAGTGAAGAAAAACATTTAGTCTCATGGTCTCTCTATTTTACTCAAGTTCAGTGACATTCAGGTTATGTTTCCCTACAATAGCAGAGAATCACAAAATCAACTAAGTTAGAAAAGACCTTTAAGATACTCAAGTCCAACCATTACTGCAGCCCTGCCAAGTCCATCACTAAACCATATCACTGAGGGCCTCATCTACATGTTTTTTTAACACTTCCAGGGATCCAGGGATAGTGATTCCACCACTTCCCTGGACAGCCTGTTCCAGTGCCTGAGCACCCTTCTCTGTGAATAAGATTTTTCTTAGTATCTAATCTAAACCTTTCCTGGTACAGCTAGAGGTCGTTACCTCTTGTCCTATCTCTTGTTACTTGGGAGAAAAGACCAACCCCACCTCACTACAACCTCCTTTCAGGTAGCTGTAAGAGAGCAATAAGGTCACCCTCAGCCTTCTCTTCTCCAGAGTAAACACTGCCAGATCTCTCAGTCATTCTGCAGATCACAGGCAGGGACATTTTCAAGTTCATCACATCTCCAGCTGTTCTGACACCATCTCAGTGGCCATCTGGGCCAGTGAGACTGGCTTAAAAACCCACCTCCTCATGTAGTCATCTTAGCCAGATATTGCCAGCCACCAGAAATGCTGTCTCCTGCAGAGCTCAGATAGCCAACAGCAGACACTAGTTATGCAAACACAGCGTAACTACTTTTTTTTTTATATATATATATAAAATTTATATTCAATTTATGCTTATAGTGTAATACCATGCCCACAGGGCACAGGTTTTACCACCATCTGATCACTGTGCTCAGCAAGTCAGGAGACTGTCCAGAGCTGCAAGCAGCATTCAGACCCAAACACTGTAGATGGATAGCTTTCCGTAGGCTAATCCAGTGCCTCAACTGGCTTTCCTGGGAGCCTGCACAGTCGCAGCAACTTTCTGTAGGAGCTGCAAGGCATGGCTTGCAAAACCAGGCTATTACATACCACAGCATCCTGGGGCCACCACTGGAAAGTCAGCTTTGTCACTGCCCCATGCAGGTGGCCACCATCTTCTCTTTCCTAATCCAAGGCAGAGGCAGTTTCAATGACCCAGGAATACCTGACACATAGCCAGGGAATCAGGTAGCTGGTTGTGCAATTCCAGTATTACATGTGCTGTTGCAATGTGGTACAGCCAGGAGACATCAGAAAAGTGTGGGATACAGCCAGCATATGTTTGCTGATGTATTTAGGTACCCTTTCTCCAACCCTCTACAGGGAGCTCAAACTGCTCTCTCCACCCAGCCTCACATACCAGATTCAGTCAAGGTTCTTCCCATGCAGCTGCTTGCTTCTTTTGCCATCCAGCTCAGAGCTGCTTCTCCAAGCTGCTCACACAGAATGCTGGTAATACAGTGGTTAAAATAATGCATCTCAACTGCAAGTATTAGCTTTAACAGTAGAGTCAAAGTGGTTCGGTTCAAAATTTCATCTATGCCCTTGGCTTCTACTCAAGACTGCACACGAGGTAGATATTGAGACATCATGAAAGGTGTCCATTGCATTCAGAGCAATTCTTGCAGAAATGTATATATTTGCAGTACACTTCATCTTGATGACAACTCTGAATCAAGGCAAGTCCAGATGAGAAATGTTGCTGTGTTTTAACACACACTGCAAGGCAAGGGAGCTGCATTGACCTTTCATGGCTGCCATTCTGTCATCCTTACCACAAACATTTGCAGGTTTTAGACTGGTTTTGGACTTCTACTGCCCTTTCAGGAGCAGAACAAAGCGCTCCATCATAGTACCAGCTGAGAGGTGGCATAACTCATGACCTGATGCCTGCACCCAGCACAGGGAGAGAATGGGAGGGCTGGTGCAGCTCTGCCAGCAGGGATGGCAGAGGCTGAAAGCCTGCAGAAAAGAGAGGTCCTGAATTCAAAACCACATTCCAACCTGTGAATGCACAGGGCACTTTGCTATCTCAGCCTCCCTCCTCACCTAAGCTTCAAAGAGAGGCATGAGGCTCAGCAATAGAGGCTGCAAGAGGACCAGAGCTAGCAGAGGGTACCCTTCTGCCTGTGTAGGCAAGAGGCCAGGCCCAGGCCTTGTTATTTTGTTCTTTATTATAAGAGACAGAGCACATTTTTGGCCTTCCCACACAAATCCATAGCTGTATGGCTGAAACTCTATCACCTCCCATTTCACTTTTTTTGGTTTTTTTGGTTTAAAACTTTGCCCAGGGTTACATTCAGCAAAGACTGCTCCCTCAAAATATAGCATTAAGGATCCTATCACACAAACATCCAGAAATTGCATCGAAATCCTCCTTACAAATGCATGTTTTTAAGAAGAAAGACTCAACTGAGCAAAAGAGGAAAAATTTCCCCTACATAACTTTGCAGGTGAAGCATTCTGCAGAAGCCACCTTGCAAGCTGTCATCACAACCGTGGCACAGATCAACAACCAACCCCTGCTCACCCTCTCCTGCCCTCATGGAAGGCAACCACCACACACACATAAAGCAAGCATTACACAGTAGCCTTGCACATCAAACAAGCTTGGGACAGCTCAGGACCTCATATATCAAGTATAATCTGCTACAGACACCAACTCAAAGCCTTCTCTGAAAAGCATCAAACTCTTTTAGAAAGAGCCCAACTGGCTGTTGAAGTCACCCCCACAATCCTTTCCAACCCAAACCATTCTGTGATGTGCAGCTGTTCTGCTTTCTCCCCTGCAGTGAGCGATGTGGGGCAACCATGCTAGCAGCAGAGCTTTCACGTTACTCTGCTGTTCTGAGTTAGGCTACTTTTCCTGGAAATCTCTGCATTTGCCTACAACCACCAAAGTAAGAGCAGAGTTGTGGCAGATCGTATGTGCAGTACATGCTCTGTGATGTTTTGTGCGTTACAGCCAACTTGAAAAAATAATTAAGCAAAAATGATGTTCTTGCTGGATGTTGTTGATACTTAGTAGAGTTCAGTGGCAGTGAAGTGCTCCCTCCCCAGGGAACATTCCAGAGTCATTAGACTCTGCAAAGGATGATCTGGAAAATGCTGACACATAAAAAACGTCTGCTTCTCTGAAGTGTGGAACATTTGCTGGACATTGGAGCTCCAGAAGAGGCCCTGTCAGGCATCCCTAAGCAGATACAGGATAACAGAGGTGTGCTTAGGATGCTGAAGGGCAGCACAAGGGTAACTCTGTAAATGCCTCTATAAATGTATAATACAAAACACAGAACCACCGCATGGCTTGGGACAGAAGGGACCCCAAAGCTCACACAGTTTCAATGTCCCTGCCCATGGCAGGGACACCTTCCACGAGACCAGCTCCATCAAACCTGGCCTTGAACACTGCCAGGGATGGTGCAACCACAGCTTCTCACGGCAGCCTGTGCTAGGGCCTCAGCACCCTCTCACAGGGAACAACTTCTGCCTAAGATCTCATCTCAATCTGCCCTCTGTCAGGTTAAAGCCATTCCCCTTGTCCTGTCCCTACAGGCTCTTGTCAAAAGCCCCTCTCCAGATTTCTTGTCAGCCCCTTCAGGCACTGGAAACTGCTCTAAGGTCTCCCTGGAGCCTTCTCTTCTCTGGGCTGAACAAGCCCAGCTCTCTCAGCCTGCCTCCATAGCAGAGGTGCTTTGGCCCTCGTAGTATCCCTGTGGCCTCCTCTGGACTTGCTCCAACAGCCCCATGTCCTTCTTATGCTGGGGGCCCAGAGCTGGACACAAGACTGCAGGGGGGGGTAGGGGAGGGGGGAAGAATCTCATCAGAGTGGAGCAGAGGGGAAGAATCCCCTCCCTTGACCTGCTGGTCACGCTGCTGGTGACGCAGCCCAGGACATGGTTAGTTTCTGGGCTCAAGCGCACACTGCTGGGTCACGGTGAGCTTCTCATCAACCAGCATCCCTAAGTCCTTCTCCTCAGAGCTGCTCTCAATCCAGTCTCCCCCAGCCTGTACTTGTGCTTAGAAGCACCTCAACCCAGGGGCAGGACCTTGCACTTGGCCTTGTTTAACTTCATATGAGGCTCACATGGGCCCACCGACAGCACACTACTGGCACATGAGACTATTTGGGATGTGGCCTTGCACTGCTGCTCAGCTGATCTGCTGATCTAATGGCCTGGTGCTGCCAAAAAGAGACATCTCTTCCCAAACTTACAAGCCTGGATTCAGAGTAAGCTGATTTAGGGAGTTCAGCTGGAAGGAATTTATCTATACCATGAAGGAAGATATGCAGCAGCACAGAAAGATCAGAGGGAAGACAACATTGGGAGCAAAACCATTCCTTGCATCACCAGTTTGACATTGTATCAGTTCACCTACAACACACAACCACACTCTAAATTTAGATAGCTTTATAATTTTAAAGTTGTATCTCACATTCGTTATTCCTCTTCCAATGCAAAAATAAGCCATTCCATTATAAATGCTTTTATATCATTACCATGCTCTCCACCCTATAGGAGCACACATCAACTGCAGGTAAAGTGGTTCAACTTTTGAATGCAGACAAAGAAACTGAGACAATGCTAATGGTGGTGAAAGACAGGTTGCCTGGGGAGGGAAATGATCACAGGTTTGAGAGGAAAGGGCAAAAAGACCTACAATTTACCTGTGCTTGGGTCATTGCTCATTAATGCTCTGAAGAGAATCACTTCACATGTCATAAATTACACTGCTCTCCGCTTATTCCCTCATTATCCATCTCAGAATCCAGTACCCTTTCACACACACAATCTAATGGGAACACTTACTCTGAATAAAATGAATAGAAGGAAGAAAAACTGGGGGCCATATCATTTGAGCAAGAAAACTCATCAGGGGACCCAGCAATGGCACCAGGTTTCATCACTGACTTTAGGTCACTGTGCATTTCCACCTTGTCCAAACAAAGGGAAAACCTCTCTGAAGAGCTCCAGTCTGCATAGGCAGAAGACATGGTTGTTTTCTCCTGTTGATATTTCAATCTATCCCCTGCTGATTTAGGGTTTCCAACAGACTTTTTAAGAGCTTTTCCATTAAGGCTGCTCTCCATTTTAAGGAGTTTCTGGAGAGACTGAACTGTGCTCAAGGCAGACATGTAAAACTTTTAATTTTGGCTATTAGGCAAAGCTCAGTGTTCAACAGCAAAGCTGTCCCTGCTGGGGTTTGGTTTTGCAGTGGTTTTCCTCTAAACATGGCTTGGGTAAATGTCCTGGGTTCAGCGGTAGCAGTTATTTTTCTCCTTCTTAGCTGGTGCAGCGCTGTATTTTTGACTTTTGGCCTGGGAACAGCGCTGATAACACCTATGTTTTTAGTTGTTGCTCAGTAATGTTTACTCTGACCAAGGACTTTCTGAGTCTCATGCTCTGCCAGGGAGAAGGGGAAACTGGGAGGAAGCAGAGACAGGACACCTGACGCAAACTAACCAAAGAGGTATTCCATACTACAGCACGTCATGCCCAGTATATAAACTGGGCGCAGTCACCCAGAAAGGCTAGATCAGTGCTTGGGTTGAGCTGGGTATCGGTAGGCAGGTGGTGAGTGGTTATATTCTTTTCTCTTGTTATTTCCCTTATCATTATTATTATTGATGGTAGCAGCAGTGGTTTGTGTTATATATTAGTTACTGGACTGTTCTTATCTCAACCCGTGGGAGTTACATTCTTTTGATTCTCCTCCCTATACCTACAGGAGTGGGGGGAAGAAGGGGAGAGAGTGAGCAATCAGCTGCAAGGTTCTGGGTTGCCGGCTGGGCTTAAACAACAACAGGAGAAATAAAAAAAATAAACAAAAAAAAGGAGCTATAACACACACTTCTTTAAATATTTAAGCTTTTTTTTTACCACAAAGAAAAATGAATCCAACATCAGACAGTAATATGCCAGCGATAGCTCGTATCAGGGCTGGAAAGGGCAAGATCACCTTTCCCACACACCTTCTAATCTTCTGCTAGCAACACTGATAAACTAATAATAATTATTCAAAAGGGCATTAGTCTCAAGATTAAAGGAGGGAAGAATCCACAACTTGCTGGGAGAGAATGACAAACAATTTCAACCAGAAAGGCTAAAACATCCACTTTCAGCCCAAGATTTTGTGAATTCCCCCTCCCCTTCCTGCTACAGATCCAAAACTATGACCCTTGTGGTTGCAGTCCCACAGACACCAGCAGACTGACACTTCATCTCACTCTTACAGTAAGATCTCAGAGGCAAAAGCATAGAGAAACAAAGATACACTTGACTAGCAAACCCAGGAGTATCAGCATAAATTGGCTCCCTAGAGACCTAATGAAAGCTTCCTTTTCTCCTGAAAGGCCTCAACTCTGTGATGCTTCATGGCAAGAACTTCAGACAGAATTAAAAGGACACTGTATCTGTCCCCAGGGAAAGGCAGCAGCTGGATCAGCAGGATGAAGGAGAGGATCCATGCGGTCCCACACTGAAGACGGGAGGGGAAAAGGAGTGTGGTCTCCTTTCATTAGGGCAGGTTTCAGTGCAGCAATGCATTTACTTCCACCCCTCCCAACTTAAATGTCTCTTCTGAGAAAGCTTTCATAGGAACTGCCTTGTAAGACATGAACTACAGCCCATAAGATCGACACTGTCCAGAGCAGCAGCCATCACTGGACACTTGTGCAGAGTTGAGGCACTGCAATGCCTCTGAACTCACTTCAGATCCAGACCATTTTTGTACCAGCTTGCAAAATCTTCCCCCTCTCTTTTCAACAGCGTAACTACTACTACACAAAACAATCATCTGACTTTTCACAGATTATGAACCAGGTAAATTTTTCTGCAGCTCTATATA
>WYDI02003736.1:0-53306 GCA_009867235.2 Psittacus erithacus
GCACACAATACTCCAAGTGAGGTCTCACGAGAGCAGAGTAGAGGGACAGGATCACCTCCTTCAACCTGCTGGTCACGTTCTTTTGATGCAGCCCAGTATACGGTTGGCAAAATATCTATATTCTTCCAAAAGGGACAGAACTGAAAAAGCTGACCCAAACCAGAAAGCTTTCAAAAAGTGATGAAATATCCTGAAGGGTGAACAAACAAGTTCACTGTAATTTTATGCCTGAATGCTGGTTAATCTGAGATTAATCTGTACAGACACTTCATAGTAGCCACTTGGGTAAGTTCTTTCAGAACCTGGACTTCCTGTTGCTACTATAACCTGTGTTCTTCATTTTCCATGCACTTTTGTCCAAATAAGTTATTTTCCCAATAACTAACAGAACAGAAACCAAGTTCTGCTCGTGTCATCTTGTAACCACACATGCTTCCCAAAACATCTTACTCTACAAAGCCAGTTCATGATTTCCCCTCTGGGAGAGCTTCGCAGACTTAAACTTGGAACTAGTTTCTTTCAGAAACTCTTCAGAGGGTGCATGAAATAAACAGCAACTAGGATGCAGACCTCAACATACAATTATGTCGCATACAATTCTCCTTGATTCTCTATATATGTGGCAAGATCTTCAGATACAATTTAGAGTACAAATACAATAATTTGTCATTTACATCAGCTGAGAAGCCAGTCTGTGAAATTCAAATTACTGTCACATCAGCGTGACTTGCTAGAGTATTCAGAAACTTAGTATAACAACATAAACATCTTTAATATGTTAATATATTAGATGTTATTAATTACCATACGAGATGCTACACTTACTGTCTAGTAAACTGCATTATCTCCAACACTTTAGTGCTTATGTTCTGCTAAATCAAGGCAGTAGAAGTACAGATTTTTTCTGCACAACATCTGCCATAGGAAAAAAAACAAGGAAAAGGTAGGTACAGAGTCCTCTTTTACACCGCATGACTACCTATTAATTATAGTCTTCAGTGGAGTGATGAACATTTCAGAGTACAACAGTATTTGTTAATTCCCTTGTTTTGTGTTCTTGGATTATGCCTTCAGCCATATTTGAGTAGATACCAGAAACATGCCTGCATCTGTGTGACATAAAAAGCATTTGCTTGTTGTGGTGTCAAGAGCCAGGAAAAATTACTGCCACTCCATGCATACTCAGGGGTATGCGCAAGAGCAAGAGGTCTGGAAAGATGCAATCCAAACGCATAAAAGTTGAGGAATAAATTTCACTGTTTGTTTTTTTTTTCTTTCTTAAATTAATGCTGGGATGGGAAGAACAGGCTTCTTGTTATGTACTGTTTGGGAACCCAGTTTACTTCCCAATGATTCAGTTGAAGTCTCCATAAAACTAAGTTTCAGATCATGCTCTGAAGGTGAATGAACTAATATGTCTCCAGAATCTCTGGACCTTAGACTCTAGAAAATACAAACCAAAACCATTCCTATTTATTCTATCTTGCTTCCCATTAGCAGTTCATGTAGCTGTAATATATGAATGTAATATGTAGTCTTGAAACTTACACTACCTTCCTATGCAGTATGTTTCAGAATGAGAAAGGTCTGAAGTGCACGGAACAGGTCTCATTTAGCTTCTAGCATCCACATACAAAAAATACTTTGTTATACATTAATATGACCTTTCATAACCCGCTACATAGACATGAGATAATATAAGATTAAATCATCTTTTAGCCTCCAAAGAATCCGCATGAGGTCAGAGAACGGTGGTCTTTTAGAGCCACAGGCATAACAAAGAAAGATTAAATGTAGCTAATACAACCATAAATTGCTGGAAGCTGGGAACTGCAATCCTAGAAATCTCAACAAGTGAAGGGAATCCAGCTGAATAATGAGGAATGAGGAGAAAGCGTTTCTGCAGAATCTTAACATATTTTAAAAAATTTGCCTCCATTTCTTTAAAAACAGTGCTGATGGGGGAGGGATGCAGGTGTTAGAAAACACAGTAACCATGGACTGGAAAATAACTTGACAGAAGGGAATACCACGGGAAATAGGAAGCATTTCAATTCACAACTATTCAATGTAAAACAGAAGGGCTGAAAAACTAGAGCACTCTTGCAATCCTGTCTGTACTCTGACACATTGAGAAGATCCCTTTTCTGCACTTACTTGGCATTCAACAGTCTGAAACATAAAAGGCAATTTTACTGGTGGAAGAGTGTTGTCATTTAGAGATTTCTACTTTAATAAATCAATATTGCACCTACAGATACACTTAGGGAATTACATTCATGAAGAAGCTCCTAAATAGCAAAGTTTTAAATTCTCAGGTTTTTTTGGGAGGGAAGAATATTGATTTTAGAGATCTAACAATTTTGGTTCTAGCAATTTTGAAGAAATCTTAGATTTTAAAAGTAACTTGCTGCTGAGCCAGAAAGGAAACTTTGACATTCTCCCTTGGGTAGCTGTGTCATTTGATACTTGTATCACATTTCCCCCTACGGATTTTTTTTCATTATCATTTTCTACAAAAGGCAGACAGAGAGAAGGATTGTTCTCCATAGAAATGAAAATCACCACAAATAAATGCTAATACCCTGCAGCTGAGAACACTTCCAAGACATGCAACAGAATGACTGTTTACTGTGCAAGTGGTCAGTACACCTTTCAGACCAGACACTTAACAGCACTGGGCCCTGTGGGACCTCACTAGTGACAAGTTGCCAGTTTGAAAAGGAGCTATTTATCACCACTCTCTGGGTGTGGCAGGTCGGCCAGGTCCCTTTCCATTGCACAGACTCCTTGTCAAGACTGTAACACATCAGCTTCTCAAAGGCTTTGGTAAACTGTATCAGAAGCCTTGGAGAAATCTGGATAGAAAACGTCCACCACTCGCCTCACATCAAATGAGCAAGTTACTTCATTGTAGAAGGCAGTCATCAGGTTTGTCAAGCCAGCTTACTCCTGGTGAATCCCTGCTGGCTTTTCCCAATCATGAACTCCATTTGACTTGTGAAAGCCACCAAGAGGCTTTGTTCAACAACTTTCCTAGGGACTGAAGTAAGACTGATGAGCCTATAATTTACTGGATTCTCCCTTGAGCCCTTCTTGAACATGGGGGTGATGTTTGCTTTCTTTCAGTCTTTTGGGATGTCCCCTGATCTCCACAACTTCTCAAACATTATGGAGAGTGACCTTACAATGATGTTAGCCAGTTCTCTTAACACCCTCAGGTGGATACTTTCAGGGCCCATCGATTTGTAGGGGTCAAGCTCCTGTAATAGTTCACATACCAACCCTTCCACTGACAGTGGGTCTGTGTCTGTACCAATTATCAACCTGGAGTTCTGTTCCCAAGGCCTGGGACCCAACAGTGCTGGTAAAAACAGAGGTGAAAAAAAGTGTTGAGAGTCTCTGCCTTTTCAGGGTTGTTGGTGACTAGCTCCCTTTGCTGCTTAACAGTGGGCCAGTATTTTAATTCTGTTTCCGCTTGTTGTTCATGTACCTAAAGAACCTTTTCGTGTAGTCTTTGACACCTCTGGACAATTTCAATTTGAGCTGAGCTTTTGCTTTTGTAACTGTATCTCTGCATACCTTGGAAATGCCCTTGTAGTTCTCCATGGGTACTCATCTGCATATGCATGCAAAGGGTATTCGTTTTCCACCTCTGGCACTCCTCTTTTTTGTTTCTGAGCAGACTCAGGTCACAGTTAAGCCAAGGGGATCTCTCACTCCACCTAATTCCCTTACCTGGAATTAGGGGATGAACTGGTTTTGTGCTTCCAGGAGAGAGTTCTTGAAAATCTCCCAGCACTTTCTAGCTCATTTATCATCTATGGAAGCTTCTCAGGCAATCCCTCCCAACTGACCTTTGAAATTTGCTTTTCTAAGATCTAAATCCTTTGTCTGGGTACTAGCCTTCAGCATGCTCAGCCAAAATCCAAACTCCACAACACTGTGATCACTGCAGCCAAGGTGATCACTAACCAAGATATCACAATACAAGTTTTCTCAGAGAGCAGCGCGTCCAGAAATGCCTCATTCCTGGCTGGCACATCTACCATTTGTATGAGGAAGCCGGTTCTCTATGGTTTCCAGGAACGTGATGGATGACATGTGAGCTGCTGTATTGTTCTTCCAACAAATGCCTGGGTAGCTGAAGTCACACATAAGAAGCAAGTTCTGTTGACCTGAAGTGTGCTCAAGCGAGCCAGATATTGCTTCGTTGGTCTTATTAAGTTGGTTTGGAGGTTGGTAGCATCTGCTACCTGCAAGATCCCGCCTTGAGATAACCCCTTTGATCCTGACCCAGAGGCATTCGATGGGACTTCCACAATTGCCATAGCTGACTTCTGTACATTTAAGGTTCTCTTTAATCATAGAATTATAAAATGGTTAGGGTAGAAAAGGACCTTAAGATCATCTAGTTCCAACCCCCTCATCTTCTCTTACCCTGCCTGTCTTTACAAACAAGCCTAAAGTCATCCATCAGGATCCTCCAGTCATGTAAGCCGTCCCACCATGTATCAGTTATTCCTATGATATTATAACTTTCTGACTGGGCACCGAGCTCTGATTCCTCCTGTTTGTTTCCCAGGCTGCGTACACTGTTATACTACCATGTTTATATTTCAGCTTCTACTTGGAATCTATATTCCAAGTTTACATGAAAAATGATTTAAATAAAAACAAACCTTGAATGAGTCACTGTAAATTGCCAATTTGCTTTAAGTGTGAAAGCTGTCTACCATGAATGTATTCCTTGTGCTCTGAAAGAAACATGTCACAATGATTTCATACAATATAGAGGAGAAATGGAGAAACTAATTCCTCCAAATAAAATGTAAACCAAGATTTGCTCATGCTATTACAGACATGCAGAGAAACCATTACCCAAAAAGAGAGGATGGGCTGGAAATGCCAAGTTCATCAGTAATAGCTGCTGACGCAATCAATCTTGGAATAACATTTAATATAACAACAAATCCGTGCAATATAGGTGTGTGAGGGGCAAAAGCAATTTTTGTTAGCATTTATTAGAGATAAAGCTCAGCTATTCATGCGGATGTGCAGCTCTGAGTTCTTGAATGCATAGGTTTTCTGTCAAACTATGGCTTGCTGTTAATCTCAATGTGCCATGATTTTTACCTGCTGAATTATCTCAATTCATTATTGAGATACTAATTAGTATCACTGATGTGTCATTAAACATCAAAGCATCCTATACTAAGCAGTTTTACAAATTTCGTATGTGAAGAACTGCATTATTTTCTTTATTTCTAGTCTGCTGTACTGAGGGGTTTTTTTGGTTTGTTTTCATTTTTGTTTGCTTGTTTTTCTTATGACTCCTGCTCCATGTGGGAGGGAAGGAAAGGAAAACGAAAAATCATTCCTGATTCACATCTTCACACTAATTACAACTGTCTAGGCCACTATCCAACCCACTTTATCTCTTCAGTCAGAAGAACCCTCCCCTACTCAGCTATTCTTCACGCTAACAAGAAAGTAAAGTAATCCCTTCCCATATAAAAAAATCATGTGCTCAGAAAGACAAGAGCTTGAAACACTGTAACTCTAGAACTTAAGTTCTTAATCAGAAAGGTGGAGCTTCTAAAATCAAAGTGACTGATGGCCTAATTAGTCACTCCTATACAGAACTGTTCAATACATTTGTCGTGGTTTAAACCCAGTCGGCAAATCAGCCACACAGCCCTCGCTCACTCCCCGCACTTCCTCCCTGCCCCCTGCTCCCAGAGGGATGGGGAGAAGAACTGAAAGAATGCAACTCCCACAGGTTGAGATAAGAACAGTCCAGTAACTAAGGTATAACACAAACCACTGCTGCTACCACCAATAACGATAAGGGAAATGACAAGGGAAGAGAATACAACCGCTCACCACCTGCTGACTGACACCCAGCCCCACAGAGCAGTGATCTAGCCCTTCCAGGTAACTGCCCCCAGTTTATATACTGGGCATGACATGCTGTGGTCTGGAATACCTCTTTGGCTAGTTTGGGTCAGGTGTCCTGTCTCTGCTTCCTCCCAGCTTCCCCTCCCGGGCAGAGCATGAGACTGAGAAAGTCCATGGTCAGAGTAAACATTTCTTAGGAACAACTAAAAACATCGGTGTTACCAGCGCTGTTCCCAGGCCAAAAGTCAAAAACACAGCACTGCACCAGCTACTATGAAGGAGAAAAAATGGCTGCTACTGCTGAACCTAGGACAACATTAGATCAGCCTTGTTGCCCTTCTCAGAAACATTTCTTTTGCAAGAGTGGGGAAAAGGGTAAGAAAATAAGAAGTATGCTTTGTGTTTGAGACATAGGTGCACAGCATATTTATACAGTAAGATATTTGGTGGGTTTTTTCCCCTCCTCCTAATGATTTCCAATATTCAGTTTATTCACTGGGTTGTTTCTAAATGCTTTGCTGATAGAGGTTTATCTTAGTGCTCATATAACCTTACAGTCTTTCTAATGAGTAGTAACTGCCAACTCAATTAAAACTGCTCAGCTCAGCTGCTGCTCGTGTGCTCTATTCTACATTTATCTGCATTGAATTTCACTCAGTCTTAGAAGATTCCTCTGCTGTATTTCTTTACAATTCGTATTTCTCATTTTTTTCTCCTCAATAGCTTAGTATAATCAATGAAATGTGTCATTTGGCTATTCACCCTGCTTTCCACAAATAGTTTCAAATGCTATGCAGCATTGGATTTCCCCACATGCAGGGTTTGAGGTTTTTTTTTTTTGTTGGTTGGTTGTTTTTGAGGTTATTTGTTTGGTTTGAGGAGGCTTTTTTTTTCTGGGGGAGGGTGGGGAGTGTTGTTTTGGTTTATTTTCTTTTTTTTTTTTCCCCAGGTTATCTTTTGTTTGTTTGTATCCTCATATACCAAAGTAGTTTTAGAGATTACATGAAAATTATTGAGTTAGGTATTTCTTCTTGGATTACTACACCAGGTTTATGTGATTAATAACTGTTCATGTCTTGATTGATTCTATAGCTTCTTCCACAGTGCCTCAGTTTGAGACTCCTCCTTTTATGTATTCCTCATAAAATGATTGTGCCATGCTTCCCCATGTCTTCCATGGTAAAGAGATTTAAAAAAAATTCTTTCAGCAATTCTGCAACAGCCTTGTTTTGCTCTCTTTACACCTTTTACACCGCAAATGTTTTTCAGTCTTTCAGCACAACTGTCTCTGATTAGCTTCCTCATCTTGATGTTTCTAGAGAAGAATTTTATGGTTTTTATTGCAAGTTTTTCCTCAAACCTTCTTTGATGGGTTGTTGTACATTACAATTAGGATGCAAATTTCTCAGTTGTTTCTGTTTCTCTCATTTGGAAACAACTGCACTTTTAAAAAGACTGCATTTATTTGCCCTCTCTACTGTGCCATTTAGTCATTCCAACTTCCCCTAGCCCTTCACATCTTTCTGATGACTGCTTGGCATTTGCTTTAAGAATTACTTAAGACTAAGTTTAGCTTTAGTTCCTCTTTTGGAGATTTGATGACTACGTAATTTATGAAGCAGTAATTTATTATGGCTAGAGCCTTTTGATACTTGGGTTCAACCTCAGTGTAAAACCTTTCCTGCCTTCCAGGGAGTAAGTACCCCATTACTACTGCATTTTTTGTTGCCATAGAAGCTGAATACCCTAAGATATCTGAATACCCTCAACACATCATCACCAACTTTGTTATTACAGTCAGCAAGGTAATGACAATGTTCTTGTAGTTTTAATAATACATCTGAAACATCCATAAAGACACTCTGTAGTTTGTTGAAATGGTTATGTTGTCGTAATTTAACTCAAGAATTTCAGAGAGAAATCATTCATACACCAAGGGTGTGCAAATATTGCTTCTGTAATCCTTCACCAGATCCAAAATTATACCTCTTTAGGATACTATTGAATTTAATGATTAAAATAGACAATTAATATTAAGTAGTAAAATAAATCTAGCAATAGAAATATATTAAAAAATTTAAAAAAACCCACTATATTTATACAAATTGTAAGCATTTCTATTTTTTTTGTAAACATGTACAGAGCCTCTTCCTTAGCAGGCTTTCCTAATTCAAAGGAAGGGTTCTGTTCGTGAATGGCACCTCTTTTATTATCAACACATTATCACAAGAATAGCTCAAGCAGGTCCTTTGACCAGTATGAAAAAATGTCTGTAGAACTGTAATTATTGGTATGCCTTTTATATGAGACTTTGCAAAGCTGTTTTATCTGTACTGAAGTACTGAGTATGCTAATTCACTGGAAGATAACAAAACAAATACATTTTGGCAACAGTTTACTTGTATCCAATAACAAAAACAGACAAGGACATCCAATACCCCATGCCACACAAATTAATTATATAATAAACCAAACGTAATTCCTAAGTGTAAATTTATGAATCCAAACTTTCACCCCTGATGACTGGAATTTTTGTTTGTAACCTAATGGAAAATTCCAAACTATTCATAGATGAAAAATGAAGATTTGATAAAAATGTTCAACATGCAGGACAGCTACACCACTGCTCTTGAGCAACAGACTTAGAGCAAGCTCTTCTGCTGAGCTTATTCCCCTAGTCCTTTAATAATATCTTTCTTCAGAGAGACATCTTTGCAACTGTCTTATCTCCAGTCTTGAACAGCTCCATACTGCCAACCTTTCCTCTAGAAAACCTAATGTAAAGCGAAGCAGCAATTGCTGAGAAAGCAATGCATTCAACATCAAACAACATGAGCCATTACCTTCAGTGTTGTATAGAATACACCACACAACTAACCTTTTGCAAATGCTACTATGGATCTAGGAATACTGCAGTCTTACTCACCTTTTTTCAGACATTTTGAGATGAATTAACAAGCTGCTAAACCTGAAATCCCTACCCTTTCACAGCCACCTGCACCTTAGAAAAAGAGGATATCTTCTTGCTAAAGCATGTTTCTGCATGGTTTCACTTGTCACATCCTTCTACATGAAAAAAGGAGAAAATACGTAACTGGTGATGTGCATTCTATCTGCCGAATTATCATGTTCTACTTCTTGCACTTTTTCAATCTTTGTAGCGTGATATACAGTAAATAGAGTTATTTAATGCAGACTTTCAATCATTCAGTCATTCAACAGAAGTGTTCCTGTTACTGTATAAACAAGCTAAGTGAAAGTCCAGCTAACATTCCTTTTACAAATACATCTCACATAGCATGATAAAACACACTGAAAAGCCAAGTGATGCAGCAGAATCCTTAAAAAGACAAAAAGACATGCGGACATGAAAAGTTACACAGGCAATGAACGTGAATGAGTTCATCTTTTAAAATAAGCTTGAGAAGGTGCTTAAGTAATTGACATGCTAATTCACACTTGAGTCTGTTAGCATATCTTCTGCTTCATCACCTATTGATTTAAGATTAGCTGGGAAATATCCTTTAAAATAAAGTTACCAAGTTCAAGACTAATATACAAGGAGGCAGAATTATCTTTATTTCCTCATTGCCACATCTTATGGATGTAATTAAAGCGCTACCTCTGTGGTGGTTTGTTTTTTTAAATACAGAAATAAAGTATTTCAGCATTTCACATAACTTTGATATAATGATTGACAGAAGATATTCATACAAAGTATGCCATAAGTCAAAGATGCAATTGCTGAGGGGGTAAGTTGTACACCAACTTGGTTGGCTGTTGAAAGCCCAACCAGCTGCTCTCTCACTCCCCTCCTCAACAGGACCTGGGAGAAAATAAACTGAAGAAAAGTTAGCAGGTTGAGATAAAGACAGGGAGCTCACTGACCAATTACCATAACATATTCTACATGAGGCAAATGAATTTAATTTATTATCAATTAAAATGGCGATGGAATGGTGAGGGGAAAAAAAAAAAAAAAGCTAAAATACTTTCCCCTCAGCCCTGGCTGCCAGGCACCATTTTACCCCTCCTTACATAGGCTTTCCCTGAGGGCTGCCCATGGCTGAGAGGCTCAGCTCTGCCCTGTGGTGGGGCTGGTGAAGCCACCTGGAACTGGCTGTGTCTGGCACTGGGAAGCACTGGCTGCTCTACACAGGGGATGCCCAGGTAGACACTCCGCCAGCACCAATACGTAACCAAAGGACAACCAGAATGAAGGAAGGAACAAAGCTAGGCAGGAACGTAAGACCCTCCCAAACCCAAAAAAAAAAAAAAACCAAAAAACCCCCCCAACAAAAAAAAAAAAAAAAAAAAGAAAAAGTACAGCTAAAATGTTGGTTTCATCAATATAGTCAGTTAGCACAAAGAACATATAAAAGAAACAGAACTTCAGCTGCTGGTGTGTCAGAATCATGAAATGGTAAGAAGTAAAGAATAAAAAAAGAGGTCAAGTTTTATACAGACTTTTTCAGTCTGTAAGAGTCTCAGGGAAGATTAGATCACATTGACCCATTAACTGAAATAACCATCTCCACATTGCAAACTAATGTTTTGCAATATAGAACTGACAGACTACATAAAGCTTCCTTACAAAAACAGATATTACTTTGACATTAGATTCAGTGGTGCTGTTTTGACATAAAGGACCAAGTTTCTTCTTGGTGCAATTCTACATTGCCTTAAATGAAGTTAAACCAGGTAAATACTTTAGCCCATGTCTTTGGACTAGAACTGAATACTTCAATATGTTCATGCTTTTCTGTTTTTCTGGTTGGTCTGTCAAGGCAAAATGCCCTTGTCAGTCTGTATATAACCATTTTCTGTCAAAGGACTGCAATGCAACTACTACGCTTCAGGAAACCTCAGATACAGTTGAACACGCTAGAAGAAAGTCAGATTGATACGGCTGATGAAAGGACTCTCTTCCCCTGAGTTTAGTTTTCCCCCAAATAACCTTTGACTGTTTAGAGATTCCACTTCAAAAATAATAACTAAAACCTAAAGGTCCATAGCATTCTATGACTTGCAAAATTTCAGTAATGTCCTCAACCTCTCAATAAGAAGTCAAATAACAATTGCTGAATAAAGGTGGAGTTGCTATCAGCATGGAGGCAGCAAAAGGGGCTGTCTGTGCCAACCAAACTCAAAGAAAAAGCAGGTACACATGTGCACATTTTTATTTTTAAAAGCTTTCAAAACAGTCATGAGTTAGCTTTTTGTAAAATTATAGTAGAAAATGAGATAGGACATGATGTAAGACCATATAATGTGCAATACCTCAGACGTGATGACAGTTATAATGGAGAGAAGCACATTTCCTCTGTTCTTGGTAAGGCTATTCCCTGAGCAACAGTGGGAGACAGACAGGAGAAGACAGAAGTAAGCACTATCCTATATGATGAGTTCTGGCTTTCAACCAACTTCAGTGGCACTGAATCAAAATGTTATTTAGCAACAGTAAGGGTGACAAGAATTAGGACCTGAGTAATCAGAGAGCAGAGAAGCATGAAGATTGGAATAGATAAAAAGTACAGTAAAACATGAGGTTAGTGACCTAATGCAATGAAAACGCTGTAAAGGGGAAAAAGATGATTTTGAGTAATCAGGAAGAAAAAAACAATAAAGACTGAAGTAAATAGAAAGTATTATGAAATCTGAGGTTACTGATCTACGAAGAAACTCTAACAGAGGATTTTTTTTTATTTTTTTTTTATTTTTTTAATTAAAAGGGATCTATTAAAATACAATCTCTACTTTTTCAGTCCAAACACTGATAATCTCAATTAATAATTCTGTGATAATCTTTCACAGAATTGCCAAGAGGTCCTTTGGAAGCAGCTTGAGATATCTCAGTCTTAAATAAAATTAAAAATTGTGAAGCTAAAATCTTTGCTCAAACATTAAGTGTATTCATTCAATGTTCATTTCCCCCTTTCTTCTAAAAGCCCTGAAAACATTAAAAAGTTGAACTCTTTCACACTACACACATGAAATATGTGATTTTTAAGCTTGCTGAGCCAAAATACCTCTCCTTTTCTTTTTGCTTTATTTTCTATATAGGTCTATTCTAGTATAAACTTTCAAAGAAGCAACCAGTCTATAAAAGAACAGAAAAATCTGTGCTTGCATATTTAGGTTGTTATTGCTACCACATCTTTGCTAGATATAGAGAAAAAATATTTTATCTAAATACATTATTTGTGAAACTTGCAAGCTAAAAGGTAGAAAATGAAATGCATGTTACTTTAGATGCTGATTATGCCACTTGCATGCCTTTTTATGAAGGCATGAAAAGGGCTAATAAACCATACGCAAAATCTTTAGCCTATAACATCTACACTTTCCTTTTCCTTTTCTTTATCATAACCCCCCCCACACACACTTTTTATCAGGATAAATTTTGGAACTCTTCATTATGTCCAAATGCTGAAATATACTTTATTTTATGTTAACCCCCAACACCGAATAAAATTATTTCAATTGTAAAACTCCACTTCCATTTTTTTTCTTAGCACTTATTCTAAAATACACATATTTTCCCCTTCTGTCATATAATCTGAGACATGAAATTGTCTTGATATGATCAGAGAAGATTAAATTCACTGTCCTGTATTAGAACTAATTTACTGCAATGACTTTGAAAAAGAATTTTGAATGACAAGTCTGGTATGCTATATTTCAGTGTTCAAGAGTAAGATAAAAAAGTAACAACAGAATTACTAGCTTTAAAATCCAATATACCACCTGGAATTTCTTTCTTAAACTAACTTTCAGTACAACAATTTTAGTACATTTTAAAAGCTGTTACTTTCACATTCCTTTTCCTGTATTCATGCTCATTTCTCACTTTTCCATACTTCTTTATCTCCCCCATCAACATAAATCTCAAAGTAGTTTTGAATTACAGGTGAAAATGTGAGAAGTAATTGTCAGTCACTCCCTTAACTGCCCAAATTTGGGAATAAAAATGTAGTTGAAAACCAACACTGAGTGGAATGTCTGAAAAAACATTCCTATTTACCCTTCAGAGGACATCCGAACTGGACGAAGATGTACACATTCTGTATTTCAGAGATCCAAAGTGTCCACAGGGACATCAAGTGTCAGTCTTGTTCATTGTATTCCTCTGCTGTTGCCTCTAATAGCATGATTTACTCAGCCTCTAACCAATGCTGATCTTCCCTTTATCACTGCACATCTACTTCTCTTTGCAAAGTAAAAAGGGCAGTGAATGTGTAGTTATGACCTCTTTCCAGTGCAACTCAATGACTTTTAAGAAATTGAGTCACACACTCTCATTTTTTGGAAATATCAGAAGAAGCAGACAAATAGGTGTGAAGGTTCAAAATGAAAAATGCTATGGACTGAAAACATGTTCTCTTCTTTCTCAAAATTGTTAATTTGTTATTTTTTTTCCATATTCTGACACATGAATTATCTAATCTGGAAGCACGAAAAAAATGCAAGAGAAATGCAAACTGTATCAGCCATGGCAACTAAGAAATGTTAGAAGTTTGCAGCTCTACGCCATAAATTTTTCCCAATTTCCTCAGAAGAATCTTTGTTCCTCTGAGGTGGCGCAGTTGGTACCCGACTACTCACCAGGCCATGGTGCATTCACTAGGCCTGCCCTTTTCACCTATGTTTTCATACGAGTAGTTTGCATCAGAGACATGCAAAAGACAAGAAGTCTCATGCAGCTGAAAGATCAGTTCTGCGGATTCAAGATGCTTATTTGAGACAAGAATATTTGTTCCCGCTTAATTTACACAGTTTGTAAACTGCACGCACGTACACACACATATACCTGTAGTCATAGATAAGCAGTCTGTCAGAACCAACATTGTTAGCTACTACTGATCACTGGGAAGTTTTCAAATAATTACCACAAGTAATTCATTATTTTAGATTAATAGTCACTGTAGTTTTAAATTTTTTAATGATACCTTTTTTAATAAAAAGCTAGGTTTGAAGTTGTTTGTTCAGGAAAACAACCTGAAACATTGAACACTTACACCAAGTCCAACATCAGGGAACCAGTTCAATAATCTCAGAACTACACAGAATACTTAACAGCTACAAAAGGATCATTTCTCATTTCTACAATAAACTAATTTTTCTAGGACCCATGTTTTGCCATGTTCTTATAAAAACCTTCTGAGTATGGCAAATATGGGTTAATTTTATAAACATTTACAGTCTCCAAATTACTTCTTTTTTTTTTTTTTTTTTTTTTTAAGAAATAATGACTGGGGAATGGGAATATGCTCGATATTTTCATATAATGATGACTTGTTGTCCTAACACTTTCAGTATAACAGATGATGGCAGTAAATTAATCCATCCTCTTAACAGTCACTTCAAGATAAGAATAAGAAACCTTACCATTTTCATTGCAGGCCTTCCCTATTCTTGTCTGCAGTGTTCATTTCCATGACAATGACTCTAATCATTATAACAGCGTTGTACATAATGACTCTGTTTTCTCTGAGCTACTCCCAAATTGGGTGTGAAAAATGTGAAAGGACAGATCTCAAATGGCAAAACTTTCACCAGTGAAGCAGAGTAGTCTACAGAATAAATAACTGACAGAACTGATAGCTTGCTGCCCCCAAACAGAAGCCTGGAATTAAAGGGCACTGCTTACATAGCCTTCCTTCATAAACTGAGGGGCTTTGCATGAAAGCTTCTTGTCAAATTAAAGGCATGCAGAATGAGACCTTGATGAGGTGTGTACAATTAAATGTGACATCAGTAAAACATCCATTTTTTAAAATTAAAAGGAACTCATGCACAATGACCAGTAACAAAATCTTGCTAATTACTAATCTGATGTCAGTCTTAGCCAGGCTTGCTTTTTTTCTGAATTAAAAATACATGCCTGAACTAGTATGATTGATCTTTGCAGTAAATTCATCAGAACCATGTCAACAAATGGAAAATAAAGTACAGATGCTTCTAAGTCCCACAAAGCTTCTGCAAAGATGAACTTAACAATAATAATAATGTGAAGTACTCAGAGTAGAATATTATGAGCACCACAGGGAACTCTTTGAGGAAAAGGGGAGAAAAATCAGCATGTACAGAGAAAAAAAAGTCCTCAAACAAGGCATGTAGTCACATTTTGACCACGAAGGATTAAAAGAAATACTACTCATTCATCCCTGTAAATAAATGTTTACATTACAAGAAATTATTTATTAATTAAAATAAATTATTTTATTTAATTAAAAGAAATTACATTAAAATAAATACTATTCATTGATCTCTGTAAATGAATGTTTACATTCATTTATGTATGATGCAAATATAGCATTAATATAGCATTAATAGAGTGGTAAATGTAACATTAATGTAAATGTAGCATTAATAAAGGTAGCATTAATAGAGTGGTCACAGGCTGAATGAAAATACATTGAAAGGGACCATCCTTTAGATAACTGAATCCAGGCCCCTGTACTTCCATGCTATCATGTTTCTAAATGCCTTCAGAAATACAGGTACGCTTTACTTTTAAAACCCTTCAGGCTTTTGTTTCCACTGTTCCTATTAGACCCTTGCAGAAATTTATTTTTTTATTTCCATTCAAAATTAACTCATGACCATAAAAATGTCTTTTTTTTTTTCAAGTAAAAGCTGAATCAACTTAAGAGCTCTTCTCTTTCCCTTGTGGCTTCTTCTGAAGTGTATTCATAGAATAACACATGTACTCCACCACTGTTTGTGGGAGTAATTAAACAAACATATTTTCATAGAATAATAGAATCACAGAATGGTTTGGGTAAGAAGGGACTTTAAAGCTCATCTAGTTCCAACCCCTCTGCCACAAGCAGTGACACCTCTCACTAGACCAGGCTGCTCAAATCCCTCCCCCACCTGGCCTTAAATACTTTCAGGGCTGCAGCAACCATAACTTCTCTGGGCAACCTCCTTCTGTGTCCTACCACCCTCACAATAACGAATTTCTTCCTAATATCTAATCTAAATCTACCATCTTTTAGTTTAAAAACATCTCCCCTTGTCCTATCTGTACCTGTCCTTGTAAATGTCCCTCTCCAGCTTTCTTGTAGGCCCCCTTGAGGTACTGGAAAGCTGCTGTAAGGTCTCCCCAAAGCCTTCTCTTCTTGAGGCTAAACACCCCAACTCTCTCAGCCTGTCTTCATAGGAGAGTTGCTCCTGCCCTCTGATCATCTTCATGGCCTTCCTCTGGATACCTTTGAGCAGGTCCACATCTTTCTTGTGTTGGTGATCCCAGAGCTGAGCACAGTACTCAGGTGGGGTCTCACAAGTGGAGCAGAGGGGAAGAATCACCTCTCGCGACCTGCTGGCCACGCTCCTTTTGATGCAGTCCAGCATAAAGTTGGCTTTCTGGGCTGCAAGCACACACTGCCGGCCCGTGTTGAGCTTCTCATCAACCAACACCCCCAAATCCTTCTCCTCAGGGGTGCTCTGAATCCAGTTTCCACCCAGCCTATTGCTGTGCTTGGAATTGCCCTGACCCAGGTGCAGGACCTCGCACTTGGCTTTGTTAAACTTCATGAGTTTTGCACTGGCCCACCTCTAAAGCCTGTCAAGGTCCCTCTGGATGGCACCCCTTCCCTTCTGTGCATCGATTGTATCACACAGCTTGGTGTCATTGGCAAACTTTCTGAGGGTGCACTCAATCCCACTGTCCATGTCACCAACGTTAAACAGCACCAGTCCTAATGCCAACTCCTAAGGAACACCACTCATCACCACTCTCCACTTGGACATTGAGCTGTTGTCCACAATTCTCTGAGTAAGACTATCCAACCAAATCCTTTTCCGCCAAGTCATTCATCCATCAGATCCATGCCTTGCCAATTTAGAGACAGGCATGTCCTCTGGGACAGCGCTGAATGCCTTGAACAAGTCCAGGTAGATTACGTCACTTGCTCTCCCCTTACGCACCAACACCGTGGCCCCATCATAGAAGGCCACCAAATTGGTCAGGAATGATTTGCCCATAGTGAAGCCAAGTTTGCTGTCACAGATCACTCCCTTATTGTCCATGTGCCCCAGCACTGTTTCCAGAAGGATCCGCTTCATGATCTCACCGGGCACCAATGTGAGACTGACTGGTCTGTAGTTTCCCATATCTTTCTTTTTTTCCCCTTTTTAAAAGTAGAAGTTATATTTTCCCCTTTCCAAAAGTAGAAGTTATATTTTCCCCTTTCCACTATGCAGGAACTTTACCAGACTGACATAATTTCTCATATTTGATAGATAATGGCTTAGCCACTTCATCTGCCAGTTCCCTCAGGACCTGCAGATGCATCTTGTCAGGTCCCATGGACTTGTGCACCTTCAGATTCCTTAGATGACCTCAAATCTCATCTCCTCCTGCAGCAGGTGGTTCTTCATTATCCCAGTCCCTGCCCTTGCCTCCTGTGACTGGGGGCAGTGCAACAGTGTGATTGGAGCTCTTGGAGTAAAGACCGAGGCAAAAATGCCATTGAGTGCCCCAGCCTTCTCCATAACCCCTCTAACCTGTGGCTACGGGGTTAGATTTTATTCTCTAACAGCACCCCAAATATACTATTAATTTTTTTCTGTATAGCTTCATATAGAAATTAATTTTCTTGGCCAAATTAATCAAAGCAATAAACAAGTTAACATTATTTTCCACAATGCTTTCACTACTACTTTATCTCTGTTTTGCTTATCTCAGTTTTTGCAGCTTAGCATCCTATTTACCTTCTTCAAGGTATGACAGTAGAGGCAATAACTAATCTGCCGAGCAGATCTTTCTCTTCCTCTGTTGCTTACATCTGACAAACTATAGTGTATGCCCAAAATTCATGATACTGTCTGTAAGGGCCTTATCTCATTATGGTCTTGAGGTTTACTACATATCTCCATATCTAAATTTTATTCATGCTATCTAGCTCTTTCCAGACAATGTTTTGCTTCTCCTGCATACCTTTGCATCAGTACTATGTTTATAAAATGTTTCCAAAATCATTCATGAAAATGCTAACCAGTCTAAGATGGGTCCCCAAGCATATCTCCTTATCCCCTTACCCATTTTAAAAGCTCCTCTTTCAATGCAATCCATTATCTCCACCTACAAAGGTCCTTCTCCAGTTTACATTTTCTGCAGAAATCTCAGCAATTTTTAGTATGCTGAAATACTTGGTATTCTACTAAGCTTGGCATAATTGAATAATTTTTTTTTTGGTCTTCATGCTAACTGTACCTTAAATACAGATGCTTCACTTACTATTTTTAGTTCAAATGAATCTGTTTAAATTTGAAAGCCCTTGCTACCAGACATCTGTGATTTCAGAAGCTACTGGTTTCCTTGGATATTTTTTCATACTCTGAAATATAATTTTCAGGATTCCCAACTTGAAGGCAAACTAAGATTAAATAATTTCTTTTCCACACCCTCATCTCCATTAACAATTTTTCTTCACCCAGCATATTCAATGCCTTTCTCCATTTTCATTAAGGAGATTAAGACTAATCTAGATTATGTAATAAAAAATTTCTATCATAATGCTGAAAGACAGTATTCAGGGCGAGAAACGCTCCATCTGGCATACTGCTTGCAATAAAGTTATATATACAGTTTTGTGTTATCTTAATGCAAATTTAAAACCATGCTAGACAGACATTATAAAAGATAAACCAGACTTCAGTTGGCCAGCCTACAACTGCATCAGCATGAACTTTATGCCTGAAGCTCCCTAATATATGTCAAAACATAAATGCAGAGCTTCTTGTTCTCATAGGTTTCAGAGGAACTGTAACAACACGCCGCCTGCCTCTTTTTATGAATAATGTCAGAGAATTTCCCCTTGGAGGATCCCTTTTTCACCCTACCTTCAGAGTGGAATGAATACCCTTTGAAGTTTAGACTCTATTTATAGTGTCCTCTGAAATAAAACTGACTCTTATTCTGAAATACCTGGAAAAGTGTTTAGCAGTGATATATTTAAGCTCCATTCATTTGGGGTTCTATAACCTGATGTAAGAGGATCAGCTGCGCTCAGCATTTAGCTGAACTCAGAAGAAACATTATGTTATCTTATTTTAATATCTTCATCCTGTTTACTTTTATCTTTTTTCTTTATAACAAATACAGAAAGTATACACATACAATTGGCATATTCATTGTGCATATATATGGCAATCTCAGAGATGTCCTACTTTAAAAATGGAGGCACCATCTATGGAGGCATCTGGTCTATCAATTCCACATTTCAAGGGATGGCAAAACCAAACCCAAACCCAAAGAGAAGACATAGACCTTACCTTTCCTACATACTGAGGATCTGGTCCCATGTGCTCTTCTAAAACAAAGAACTGATTCCACACCCATCCACGCTTGGGACGATGATGTACTTCTGTTTCGCCTTCTATGTGTTTGGTTTGGTTTCTAGTCACCTTGATGGAGCCATGGTGAGCAGCTCCATAACACCTCTGCACAAAACACAGACAAACTAGGACTGGGCAGATACAAGATGTACTTGTAATTCTCATTGTAGGATAAGCTTTCTGTTCAAGGTTTTCTTTCTCTTGTCTTTTGAGCTGTAATCCTTTAATAAGTTCCCGAGAAACAAGGTGAAGCCTGGTTCAGAAATACAGTCCAAAATGGGGTTTTCTGCTTGCTCATGGTTTAGCTGCCCATTTGGGAAAGCTCAGATTATATTTACATTATGAAAAGCTTACTGGAAAAACTGGTATTTCTTCTGAGGTCTTCACAATAGAGTTCCACAGCCGTCCATTTTCTATCTAATAGGGAAAGAAAAGAAAGCCACTTACTCATCACTTAACCCAGCAATTTTCAGGTTTCTGACCTTAGGTTACATTCACAGCTGTACTATCCAGTCTCTCAAAGATTCTCATTTTAACTAGAATTTCTTTTCAACCCTTCCTGTAAAAGTGTTGCAAAAAGTGTTTTCAGATTGGTTTGATACAATACCTTAAGAATTACCATGGCTTTTCCAAGCTATGAAAACGTTCACATTATTAAAAACTGGATGATTCAGGCCAGTTTTCCTTTGGCTTACTTCCAAATCACTGACCTGGTCTGGCAGTAAAAAAAAGTCACTGCTGCAGTGTCATTACATAGATAGTGATTGATAATTTCACATGAGTTCTTTACCTTCTGTACACCACCCACAGATCCAACATGGTGAAAAATACCAACGGTAGGATGGGGTTTCAAAGAAAGCCTCCAAAATCGGCTCTTAGGATTCAGAGTCAATATTAGATTGTATTGACAGGAATTTTCAGTCAAAATATGCACTTTTACATCCTGTGTTTTAGATATATTCCAACCAATATCATACTGGAACGTCACAAGATTACTTCATACTGACAGAAAGCTCAGATAATGGTGTTCAGATGATCAGCATTATTTTCATAAAAGCATCAAAGTTCTCAGTGGCAATATCTTCTCAATTTTAAAAAGAAAAAAACATTCATACTAAAATAATAAAATGTGAAAATGTGCATGGAAGTTGATTTAGCACTTAAAGCAAAGTACCTTGAAAAAATAAAGTAACTCTTTAACCTCAGAGAAATAGTTACTGTAAGGTAACCATTTGTTCAGTTATCTGAAGGTATCAGTCAATCAGGACTCTCAAAACATGCAACTACACCTATAAAAATTAGAACTGACTTTCAATATTGTCTGTGTTTGAGAATCATAAAACTGTTACAAGTAATGTAAACAGAAACACAATGAAACTGATTTTGTTTCTAAGTTCCATGGGAACCAAACAGAACAAATTTAAATTCTCTAAAGAATCAAACAGGAAATTAGAAATCAGATGGAAAAATACTGCAGTTAAAGGAAGCTCATCAACTGTCTTGGCTACAGAATTTTTCCCTTATGGTTCTCTCAAATCCATATATTATGGATTATACTGGGAGCTGAACCATACTTTCTTCTGTATTCATCTAAATTCAGTTTCTAACCAGAATAATGGAAGAACTCTTCAGGACTGCTGTACAACATTAGAAATATCCAGAAAGGATATATTTTCCATTATTATTACTCAGTTCAGGACAGTAGATTATGCTGAAGTAAAGGAAGAACTCCAGTTTCTTGCAGCCGGGTAGGAGTTAAAAAAGAAACTCTGTATTTTCCACTGTGGAAAGAAGTTTTTAGACATTTAGTATTACCCTGTTTCCTATTTCCACATCAATGCAATCTCCCCTTAACCCCTACAAGGTCTAAGCCGTTAATCTTTTAAAAGCCTCACGTCCCATCTCAGAAGAGATTCATATATGATGCATTATTACCTTCTTTAGTACAAATGTTATTTAATAGGAATTTCTCACAGTTAAATTAATACGCAGTTGTATGAAGTGTAAATAATACCAGGGACAAAATCCAGACATTCTGGGTCTCACATTTGTTTCTAACTATATACTCTTCTCCTGTGGTTTCCTTGACTTTCTGCATTCTTTCCCGATTCTTGCTAGAAATCAGTTTTTGCCTTGAGGCATGCAATTGCCTTCTAAAGATTTCTACATTTTCAGTTCAACTATTTAAATAGATTAGTCTTTGTTATACTTCAGATGTACATTAAAATTAATCAGTACCTCACAAAATGATAAGGCTGCAGTTTTATCCATTCAAGTATTGTTTTTCTTCCCTTTGTTTCCATCTTGGGAAATGCCTGGGAGCAGTTCACAAGACTATACGCTGTGCATAATGTTAAAAATGTGCATTGAAATTTCTCAGAATGACACATTTTAAATTTATTTGAAATCATTACTGCTGAACTTTCCTTTATAAGAACCATAGGGATGGTGGTAGTGGAAAATACTTGCCTCATTGAAAAGTAAACATAAATGAGTGCAGAAGATAGAAACCCTCAAATCAAGATTTACTGCACAGAACTTTGTTTATTTCCCCCCTCAGAAGTCATTCATAGAAAGCTCCCAACAAATTTAAGAGAAAAAAAACCCAAACCAAAACCAAACGTACAAAACCCCAAAACAAAATAAAACAAGCAAAAACCAAGATGGAGCCTGTAAACTGTGGTATGTCATAGTCTCGGCCTTATATGACTTAGAACAAATAAGAGACAAAACTATGAAGGGCTTCTTCATCTCAGAAATATCTGTTCTTCTTAGCATTAACTAGAAGGCATTAAATTTATATTTTGCAAAAAACAGTTATTTGCCTCAATTCAGAGATTAAGTGTTAAACACTTGCCCCAAAATTAAAGTTTTAAAATTCTTTGTTCTGAACAAATATTTTCAATAAAAACACCACCACCACCACCACTAATAATAATAATAATAATAACAACAACAACGCATCTACTTCCTTGTATATTCATGCTTAGAAGTTTAGGCTTCAGTTGTTCCTGAGTTGTGTGTGAAGCCTAGAGAATTGTTTCCACTATGACAAATTCAACAGTTAAAAGAGGAATGATTTTTACTGAAGATTCTTTGAAGCGTTTTCACTCTGCTAAACATCTCTAAAAACCAAAGTCTAATTAATGCTCAGTACAAAGGTCCTTATTCTTATTTACTCAGCACACTTTTACTAAAGGTCTAGGATAAACACTCATTAAAATCCTGCACCATCTCCTCTAAAGAAACCTCAGCTCTCCCATGAAGACAGCAAAGCTTGTCTACAGGGGAAAGTACAGATGGAAAGACCTTGAATAGTTACTGCAGAAGAGACTGTTGCAAAGAATAAACAAACTTGAACTGTGAGTGAAAGACTATTTTTTGAAATCCCTTAAATTGTTACCTTAAGCTAACATACTGAGAGATGCTGACTGCTCAGTGCTCTGGTCTGCAGGTTCAAATTACATGTTCCACTTTATAGTTCTTGTTATAATGATGTATGCAACTGCAAAGTAGACTTGTGTTATTGCCGTCTCCTGGGAGCCCTCATGAAAATGAGTTGTGTACCTCAAGAGACTCTCAGAGTGAATTAAAATTAAATAATTAAATAAGATAAGGTGGGAAAGTTCCACCAGCATTTCTGGAAATCATTACAGCACAGTAGTTACCGCTTAGTGTGGCAGCAAGACCCTATAATGAATTCCCAGGAAACCAGTTTGCGTATAGTGATGCAAAGCATGTATGCTCCACCATCATGAGGAGATGCATCCTTTGTAACAGACTTGTCCTGAATCTCAGCGTCCTCAGTCTCCCATAATCAAATTGAGCACATATTTGAATTCAACTGGAAGATTCAGTTTTGCAAATGCACATTCGGCATAGCTCTACACATCTTCTGTCACATCCCTCAGGGACCCTCTTCAGTCCCACAGTGATGGAGTGACAATTACTTATGGAACTTAGAATAAATTGCATTTCTCATATACTTTCTGACTTCTCCCTCTGCACTCTGCCCTCTAGACTTCCTTCCTGTCAGAACAAATTCTTCCATTATGAAAATCCGCCCAGCTTTAAATCAACATAATTATTTAGATATAAACAATCAGGCAGGAAAATATTTCCTTCTTCTTGTGTTGCCTGTGCTTAGTCTATTGCTAAAGTTATATCTTTCAGTGCTGCAGAAATAATGGTGTATTGACCTGGGGACAAAGACAGAATAACAGGCTAGTTATCAGGATGAAAAATTGGATGCTATTTTTTGTTTTATCCTTTTGAAGAAGAGCTTGATAGATTGCCAACAGAACATACAATACTCCTGAGGAACTCTGGTAATTGGCAGAAAAAACTGAAATTCTAGGTAGATGAAGGGAAATGGTTCATTTATAGTTGATTTCTAGTCTCTATTCCAAAGACTAGTAGACCTGAGCTATAGGACTTTATATGAAAAAATGAGGCACCAAGTCTTTCTTAGCTTATGTGATGCAGACACAATATATAATCATCATAGTATGCTTTCTGCTTACTATGTCTTCTGCACATGCTAATCTATTTCACAGAAGTAGCATCAAAACTATTTTGGAAAGCATTTAAAAACTGTATTACTTGTTGTCTTGCCCCTTTGCTGTGGTTATGCTGTAGATACATGAGACTAAAAAACAGGAAAAGAGGTAAATAAAATTTTCCTAGAACAGTTTAATAGCAACTCCAATAACTACAAATGTTTTGACACCATAGTTCTATGTTGACAGATTTTCTAGAAAAGGGAAACTGGACTTCTTTTTTACTTCAACAGAATAAGAAAAAATTCTTTAATCTGTGAGGTAAACCCCAAATTATTGCTAAATTTATGTGCAAGTATATTACTATTCTGAAAGTTAATCCTTATTAACCTGGAACTCAATCAGTTTCCTAAAGAAACAGAAAGATGGCTGGATATCTCCCTCTTTAATTCTTTAAGCCAACAAACCCAGCTAATGGCTGTACAATATCAGGGGGTGTTATTTCTTGTACCATTCTTTCACAGTCTTTTGGTACAGATCACTTCTAATTACCAAATCCAAAAATTGTCTATGCTAATCTAGAACTGGGAGACTGTTATTTCACCTAGTAAATTGCTTTAAATAAATTCATTTTACAAAGTAAATTGAAATACCCACAAAAGAAAGCTATTATAAAAAGTATAAATTGTTCTTTCATATAAGACAAGAGAAATTCTGTTCTGGAGAGAAAGGTTTGAGGAAAGGGAAAATGAGAAAATAAAACGGGATCCAAAACTGACACATTATCAGGCATTATAAACAGATAAATAACAGAAGAAAAATTATAGCGAGATACAACAAAGACACCGAAAAATCACAGAAAATAAAATCAAGATAGAGAAGCAAACTGGAAAGCACAACTGGAAACAGCTGAAGCTGTGAAAGCTAATATGTGAAGCTATTAGAGATGATTTTTCTCTCAGTTCTGTAAGCATGAGTGTGTAAAAACCCAGCAGTGCAATTTCTGTGAAGTGTAAGAAATCCAGTTAATACAGTTCAAGACAAAGACAGCTGACATAAAGAAAACATTAACTGAAAACAAAAATAATGAAACAAATTTCCACACAAAATATGTGTTGGTATAACAACAGATACATATATTGGTAAACTGAAATCGTGCAATGCTGGTATTTATTTCCCTGCGCTTTTTGCCTTCCAAACCCCAAAAAGCTCTTTTAACTTAACTTCCACATTTTCACATAAAACTTGCAAATCAAGTCAACTGATGATATATTTCATTCAGAAAAAAAGACATAATTAATAAAACATTATAAGGACAACTGCATAGGGTTAATGATTACAGGTTGCTATGCAGTAGGCGTGAAAAGCTGTGATATTCTTAGGCTCAATTTATAAACACAGAAAAAAGTTATGTAAAATTAATTACTTAGATCTGACTACACCACTCCTGACACTGCCCAAATAAGTATCAAGAAAACAAATAAAAAAATGCTCTCCTTTTGCATTTCCTCTCCCCCTTGACCTCCTACCCCTCAGAGAAAGGAACAGTCAAATCAAAAGCCGAGGAAGAAACAGAAATAGCATCTGTATCCAGGGATATTATTAAGGAAAGGGAAATCATACATATTTGCGTATTCTAAAACAGTGAAAACAAAACTCCAGACACAAATCTTTCATTTGGGAAAGCAAGTGAGCTGGTTCTCTGGAAAGTAACTTATTACGTTACATAACAGAAAGACAAACTGACAGCACAGATACGGGTTTTACATGCCTTAATGTTGTACTTAGAGACCAACATTAGGCATTGCACAGGAAGTAATAAATTACCACTTGATTTTTTAAAGGTAACAGTAGGGTCTAGCTGCAGGCTTAGCATTAGCTCATTTTAAATTCATTAAATAATTTCAGATAGCAGCATGTGATTAATTTTTCAATAGTATCCTGACTGACAGACATATGTCAAACAATTTCTATTTATGAGGCGCCATTCCTCTGCTGGTTTGGAGCTTCATAGAGGCAATGTCAGAAGCCTCCATTACCTCCACAGTTTGTCTCACATAAGGTTTCTTCCTAAGTGCTCATAATACAGGCTACTAGAGAATTTCAGAATGTCTTTTCCTCCATTCAAGGCAGATATTACTTGCAAATATTCCTTTTACTGTCAGTGATATACCTCATGAGCTTTACTCCTAGGTTTTTATTAATTAATATTTCTTGTTTTACTGACTCAACTCTGTGAAATTTCTATAGATTCTAAGTCGTAGAAACGAATATGGTATTACTATTCTGTGAAGATCACAAAAAAACCCTTTTGGATTAACAACTCCTGAACATGTTCTTAGTTTTAAATTAATGTGAATTAACTGAAACAGCTTGTGGTTCTGTTTCTGTTCTTATTTGCATTATAGGTTTGATATTGGACAGGTTGTACCTAAACCTTTAACACAGCACAAGTATAGACTCTTCTTTATTTCTAGTACAACAGCTAAGTCTGACCTTCTCCTTTGTAAATGCATTATATTATGTTTGTACTATCTTGAGCCTAAAAATGGAAGACGATAAAGCCAGAGATGACTTTTCATCCAGCATTAACACACTGACATTTCTAGTTTTTATTTATTTCTGATTATTTTGTCAGGATGGAATAAAGTCTTTCAAAGATTTCCTCTAAAATGCTGCTGCAGCCCTATTAGCCAGCACTGGTTTGATTCAAGTTCCAGATTAAAGTTAATTCTCATTTACTTGGCTTTTACCTCCAATATTAATGTACACCACTTTCATGTTCAGTACACCACTTTAATGTTCAGAATCCAGAGTGTCTGTTATTTTAATAGCCCTTAAAAAGTTACCTTGCTGGCTAAAATAGATTGCACCATTTAAACTAGCTGGAGTCATAAAATGGAACAGACATGGTATGAAGAAAAGCTTTTGAGATTATTTATAGAAGAGTCACCACATTCCTTACAGAAGGAGGTATGTGAACTGGAATTCAGATTTTATGAAGAAAATTGGAAGGAAAGCCTAGCAGCACCTGCAATTAAAAGAAAACAGAAATGCTGAGCAGGGCAAGCAGCCCTGGGCAGAACTACTTCCTGGTAGCACCTAGGTTAAAGTAGATTAGTCATGTGTTTCATCTAGATGGGCTTCCCCAGAGGACACAACCCCACAGGAACCATACCTAACAGCACCATGAGGATGAGCGGAGAGTGTGAAAAGCTGAAACAGCCTTAGGAGATAAACAGTCACAAGGAACATTCAAAAGGTTTTAATGCTGCTTGTGGCAAAAGAAACTGTCCTGGCACCTGCTTTATCATTCCTTTTTGTTGATAAGACTGTCAAGACTGCCTTGCACCAAGGTCTTAAAATATCAGCTTCAGTAGGAGTTCAAGGAATTTAGAAAAAGTAATGTGGACTAGTGATCAAAGTAGTTTCTTCTGGTCCTACGTGTAGCTTACTGCTAAACACAACCTTTAATGGATTCCTTAATGGATAGCATTAACTGAAGCACCACTCACAAAGAGTAAAAATTAGACACATTACAGCTAAGCAACTAATCCAACACATTATGTGGCAAAGGAGATTGAAACCACATGGCGCAAACAAAGGATTCTTTTCAAATTTGGTTTTAATCACTGACAATAAAATTGGAGGAAAAAAAAAAAAAAAAGGAGGGATGTCCAGTCCTTTACATACAAAAAAATCACCAATGCCCTACGACAAAACCCTTGAAATCAGCCCTTGAAATTCCCATCAGAAAAAAGTTTCTCATTCCAGACTACAAACAGGCAGCTCACATAAGATCCACACCTGCACTGTTATGCTGGAAATACATCAGAATTACCATGGAATTCAAGTTTTATTGTGATAATGGGATTTTTGAAAGTGTATCTAATTGATGTTTTGGTTAGATAATATGCAAGATGAGCTGTGACCTGCTATACTGGCTTTAGTAATAAATGGCTCCACAGAGTGGTTAACTGTAGAGATAATTTAAAAAACTCACTGATTTTAGAAAATACATTAAAGAGGGTTATTAGAAGGCATTCTTATATTCATGAATGAGTAGAGGAAACTACTAAACACTACAAACCAATGGATTTTTTTACCCTGTTTAGCAAAGATATTTTGTGAAACAGAGTGCAAATGAGTAAAAAAACCCCATACTATCTTCCTTGAACAAGCAGAGGTCTGCAAAGTTTGCAAACAAAACAGAAAACATACATAATTTGCAAATAACAGTGATTCAGGGATACAATGCCTGTCAGCTGGCATACAAACTATTCTGTATACAACAAGCAGGCACATAGCCACTTCAGGATAACAGAAGTGCTCTGCCACAATCACAAATGAAGAAATATTTTTTTTTGCAGCTATACCTATCAGATTTGCGCAGAGTGACTGTCAGAGTCACGACACAGTAAAAACACAATTAGACAGATAAAATCCAGCCATCATTTCTGTAACTATAATTGCACCCACAGTCATGCTAGCCGTTACCTCTGAAACACAAGCAGATGATTCATGAATCTGACTCACGTCTTTCTCTTTTCCTCAACCAGAGAGACCAATCCATCTACATTTATATCTGGAGTCCATGTAGCTAGTCAAGGATAATACAGATATGCAAGACAGCATAAGGGTCCTTTTACATTCCCAAAGCAGCAGAGGCTTTTCTTCTGTGCTGTTTCTCTTCCTGAGGAACTTGCTAGCAGAATAAAAATTTCAGTGATTTCTTGAGTCATTCCTCTCATTTATAAATGTCAGGTCACCCAATCAGGGAACAAAGCAAATACATGAAACCCTGATGAGCAACTACCCAGTTTAAAAATGAAGAACTTGCAGCAGCCCACTTGTGTATAATACACAGGCACTGTTTGTCCTAATAAATTGTTTCTCAAAAATAAATAACAAGATCTCCTCTCAGCAGTGTGGTAGAATGCCAAATGACTGGTAAAAAATAACAAAAGGGAAGGGAGGTCCAATGTAGACATTAGATGCCTTAAATGCTTTAAAAAGTGTTAAAGACATTTACCTCCCATAGTTTGCACCAGTTCAGCGCTGTACTGGAAACTCTTTAAAATCATGCACATCATTCATTGTATTATTATAGAAATTTCAACAATACATAATATACAGTATACAGATGCTTCTCAGATTAAAAGGGTGATAATAAATATGTTGTTGTATGCATAAACTTAAATCTCAGTGTTTTAGATAAAAATATTAAATGATCAATCCTATTAAACAAATCTTGCCACGTATGCTTGAAATCTGAAAAAGGAAAAGGAATTTTTCCAGTGTTTGAAGAGCAGTTAGAAAGCATGTGATCTATTTCAACAGAGAAAACAACCAAAATACACTTTTACTGGCCAATTGTTATCTTCTTTTTGAATCAAAACATTAATTGTGACCATTGTTTCTGAGATAATCTACTTTTTTATGTATTTCACAACTCAGGAAGAAAAACAGCTCTTTGTTCCATTTTTAATGTAACAATGTTACTGAAATAATGGAGGAAAAAAAACCCGAGACAAGGTAGATAAGCCAATTCCGGTCAATTAAAAAAATATTTCATTTAAATACAATGTTTTAACATTAAAAATCAGCTAGATTTCCAAGCAAAGGTAATTTTAATTTAAAAACATTTAAATGGCATAAGTAAATAAGTTTGAGCCTTTCTTCCCATTGAAACAAGTCTTCTATAAGATTTTGCTTTTCACAAATTGAAACACTGCAGCTAAATAATTTCTTGTCTGAAATTTCCCAATAAGCTCTTAATTTAAAGCACGCAACTTACAGATTTCTTTTCCCAAAAAGGAGTCATGGCAAACTTTTATTTATCACTGTCCATCATAATCATGATCAACCTAGCTCATTTTCTGTACGCTGGAGTCAAATGACAAACCTCCAGTTCCCACGAAGTGAAGTGCAAAATTCCAAGCTCAGCAAAGAAAAGGTTTTGAATGTGGCACTCAGCATCAACTGTTTTCCTCAGTAAGAGAGTATGTTGTGGTTTAACCCCAACTGGCAACTAAGCGCCACACAGCAGTTCCATCACTCCCAGCCCCACTCCCCCAATGGGATGGGGAGAATAGGAAAAAGGTAAAATTCATGGGTGGAGATAAGAACAGGTTAATAATTGAAATAAAGTAAAGAAAAAAAAAGAGAGAGTAGGAAAAAGAAAGAGGAATAAAACCCAAGAAATACAAGTGGTGCAAAATACAATTGCTCACGACCTGCTGATGGATGCCTAGCCTGTTCCTGACCACTGATCAGTCTCCCTAGTTTATATTCTGGGCATTATGTTCAATGGTATGGAATATCTCTTTAGCCAGTTCTGGTCAGGTATCCGGTCTCTTCTTCCTCCCAGCTTCTTGTGACCTTCCCCACTTGGAGAGCATGAGAAACTGAGAAGTCCTTGACTTAGGGTAAGCACTACATAGCAACCACTAAAACATTGGTATGTTATCAGAATTACTCTCCGACTAAAGCCAAAACACAGCACTACACCAGCTACTATGAAGAAAAATAATTCTATCCCAGCTGAAACCAGGACAAAGCATCTTGCATATCTTTTATTTTTTTAAAAAATCTATATTAATATGGTTTTGAGTTAAAATTTCTAGAATTTCTAGAACAATAAAACCATGAAAAAATCCTTAATTAGAGCAATATACAGAAAGGGGAGCTAATGAAACAGTATTTCAGTGTTCAGAATGCCTTTTATGGAATTCAGTTTTTGAGAAATCAGATCAAGAGGGCAAATAGCGCCCAACTTTTGACAGGTAAGACCATCTCTTTGGGTCAGTTACTGGCAAAATAGTAAAAAATATTCTTTGCAAAGAAGAAAGAGTAACCTGGATTCTATTTCAAGTTTGAATTTGTTTTGAGCACTACATGAAACCAAACCAAATTGTTCCTGGCTTCAGTGAAAGTAGCACGAAGACTTCTTCGCGCTTCATTCAACTTTAGGTTGAGTGAGGTGATCCTCCCCTTCTACTTAACCCTTGTGAGGCCACATCTGGAGTACTGTGTCCAGTTTTAGGCTCTTCCGTACAAGAAAGACAAGGGCCTACTGGAAAGTCTCCAGCAGAGGCCACAAGAATAATCAGGGGTTTGAAGAATCTTTCCTATGGGGAGAGATTGCAGGAGCTGAGCCTGTTTAGCCTAGAGAAGAGAAGAATGAGAGAGGATGTCATTAATGCACATACATATCTCAAAGGTGGGTGCCAGGAGGAGGTGCCAGACTCTTTACAATAGTGCCCAGCAACAGGATGAGGAGCAATGGCCATAAACTAAAACACAAGAATTTTTACCTCAATGAGGAACAACTTCATTCTGAGAGTGGCTGAGCACTGGAATGGGCTGCCCAGGAGGGCTGTGGCATCTCTCTCTCTGGAGACATTTAAAACCCACCTGGACACGTTCCTGTGTAGCCTGCTGTGGGTGGCCCTGCCTTGGCAAGAGGTTTAACTACACAGTCTCCAAAGGTCTCTTCCAACACTAATGATTCTGTGATTCTGTGATCTACCTATTTTACAACATCCTGACACCACATGTCTAATATCACAGAATCCTATAAAGCAGGATTGGAAGGACTTTTGGGCATCATCTAGTCCAAAGCCCTGCTCAAAGGGCTTCTAGGCTGGATGCAATTTCTCTGAGGCTGCAGAAAAGCTTGCGGGAAAGAGAACTGTCCTGGGGTTAAGCAAATAAACAGGAGGTCAGAAACCATCAGATAAGAAAAAACTTGCTGGAGGCAACAGATAACAATGTCAGAAGTTACCGAGCCACAAGGAATGGCTGGATTTCACTAAGACCTATGTGAGAAGCACCTGAACCTCACAGACCATTCCAGAAGAACATGGGATCTCTTCTGCAGACTCATATCACTGCCTAGGTAACTATCTCAGTAATACTTTGAAAGATTGACACTCCCTAGGAAATACTACCAGAAATGCAGTATTTGAGTGCACTTGTAGAAAAATTGAGACAAATAAGGAAAAGGTAGTTACAAGCAAGTTGTTCACTTGAGAGGGGAGAAGAAGACGGTAAAATGGAATAACCTGAAAGAGGAAATCGGGGGGGGAGGGGTGGTGGATATAAAAGGCAGCAAATCATGTGGTCAATATTATTTGGAGATCTCTGTAGAGCAGCCCAGTACCTGACCACTGCCTTTTGGAACAGGGCGATAACCATGTCATTTGCACTATTAGTATCTGACTTGCTTCTGCAGTCAGAGGAACAGGACATGTCTTCCCCAGAGCTGCTGAAAGAGGCCTGGCAACTCTACTCCTTGGAATGATGGAGGAAAGCCTGGAGGGTACCACCTACCAGCTTTTCCCTCTCAGGTCCCTTACAGCACACATCAAGAGCCGTCTCTTCATTTTAGACCTTCATAGACTCTGCTACAGCTTTTGCATAGCTAGATTAATTTTTTATTACAACTCTGCTTCACAAAGCCTGTAATTAAGTGGTACCAGTTCAGTTAATTTCTACTCATTGTTTTACAGGTGTACAAATTGAATCAACTCCTGCAACTGCTGAATCAGGTTGTTTCTTGGATGTATACCCTTCAGTTTATACAAAAAAAAAGAATCACGGAAGTCACAAACCCCCCCATAATAGAAAATCCTTTTCAGAAGTAAAACTATCACCCAAGAATCCAACACTGAAGAACAGCAATAATTTTAAATGACAAAAAGGTGAATAAGAGCTCTGCTCAATGGTCATTGGCAGCTTCAGGATTTCTCTTATGCCATTACAGAAATAAGTATTATTAGTAAAGAGAAAAGGAGACATCCATACATGTTGAGTCTAAATTTGAAGTCTGTATTTAAAAACATACCTTTTCACACCACACATTAACTGAGATACTTAAGTCTTCAATTTCTTCGGGACATTACTTCTGCCAAACATACTACAATCACTGTCGAACACAAAGAATTGCTGCTGGTATGTTGTTTTCTTACCATTTCCCTAAAAATGCTTTTCTTCTACACAGTACCAAGTAGATTTGTCTTCAGCTGCACTCATTCTTTCATTATGTTTAGCTTTCTCTACTCTTTTGAAAAGTACATACTGAGCATAACTTTTTTTTTTTAATCTTACCTTCCAGCTCAGCCAGTGTTAAGCACGAGGCTTCTCAATTTATCACTTCTATCCATAAACGTATTTGATTCTGTTTTAGACTGAGTTATTCAGAATTCTTCAAATGGAATGTCACAGCTATCTCATAGATGCCTATAGTAACATATTATCTGTTAAATACAAACAACGTAACTTAGCAACTCATTTTGCAAAGTATTCACAATTCAAAACTGATATACAGAACAGTCACATAACTTGCAAAGGCAGTTTTGCCCAGACGGATGAATGAAGGAGATAGATACAGATAAACATCTGCATGTTTGTGGGTATGTAAACAAGAAGTGTCTGCCTATGAGTAACAAACAAATTAAAAGGAAAATTAGTGAAATTTGGTGTTGGAATTTTCTATGGATTAATGCTGTTGCAAATACAGAAATATCTGAGATACCTACTTCTGTTAACTTGGCAAGAAAGAAAGCTCTAATAATTAGAAAAATACCAAATGTCTTACAAAAGGCTGCCTGAACAGACTGAGTAAATGCAGTTCTGGATGTCAGGTTTTTCTTTTCTTTTTTTTTTTTTTTTTTTTGCCACTTTGTAGTATAAATGAACACGAGCATCAAGCGCATATTTGTTTCAACCTAGGGGCAACTTAGACCACTGGAATGGATTTTTTCTGATTATATTACTTTTGAAGATCTTTCTGTTGTTGGAGGATTCCTCAAATCCAGATAACTACGTTTCCTATCATGGGACATTAATATGAAAATACAACGATTTCTACTATATAAGAAACAACTTCTGCATTTTCCATCAGTGCAGTCCCTACCCATACTGAACATTTCCAAAATATCCCAATAAAACATTTTCACAAGTTCTCTAGCTTGCTGTATTACAAATTCAGAAAGAAATGATGTACTATTTAGAGTTAAATGAAAAAAGTCTCAAAGTGAGTTTTGAAAAGTCATGGAAATGACTGAGGTATTTTATGTGGTTTCTTAGGAGAGTGTATTAAACTAGTTATGCATGGCTACATTAAAAGTGCACTGCAGTCTTTCAGTGTATTATATATATATTCATAGTTATTCTTTCTGCTATTACAACAGCAAAACCTGCTTAGATACTCTGAAATACTCTTGCCTGTGATCACTACTTCTTTATTCATTTAGTAAATCCATCTCACATTTTTCAGAAATTTACACCCAAGCGTAATCCAGGACCAAATAATCTGCAAGTAAAATAATTCTATAAATCCACAGAAACCAACAGGAAAACAGTGATGAAAGACAAAAGAAAAGGCAGCTAATTTACTACTTTGCCACTAATATTTCTATAGTTCTGAAGTTTGTTTTTTCTGATTAAACACTAGAACCTATAGCTAGCTACAAGAAGATCAAAGAAATACTTTTTCTGTTTAAAACTACTCTGATTTTCAAAGGCTGTGTAAACACACACATAAACACCATCCACAGGGATGCGTACGCATGCGTGTACCGCTGAGAACAAAGTGTCTACAAGTTCCCATTTCTCAGTAGTTGCACTGGTCTGTTACAATTTCTAACGTAAAGTTCCCTGATATATTAATTTTTACTCACTTCCCCATTTCCATTGCTCTAAGGTTAAGATATATATATGTATATATGCACATACACACATATATGTAAACTAAATCCCCAAACAATAATTTAAAACTCTTAACAGGTGTGATTAATAATTTTCAGTTCAATAACTGAAATCATTATAAGTGAGAATTTCTTTAATCTTGCTTTTTAACAGAAGGTAAAAATATTCTACTTGCGTGCTTGCCTGCATTGTATATGTATAGTCATTGTTTTATTTTCTTGTATTTAGAGGGGGCAACGAGTACAAAGAATAAGATTTTCTGTCTTGAGAAAGTGTATGTTACATATCATGGTATATGAAAAATGGGTAAAAATATACATAAGAATAACAGTGTACTTTGATAAATAACCATGTCCAGCTACCAGTGGAAGTCAATACTGGTATGAAGAAGATAGTAACATGTTTTATTGTTGTTGAGACTATATGATAGTTGTTTTTATCAACAGCTACACTTACAATCACCACTTTCTTTCTCAGGAATGCAAAACAGTAGTTTGTCACAAAACGGCACCAAAACAAAAGCGAAGATCAAACTCCTTCAATCCTGATACATGCATTACTATCTTTGAACACACAGTATTTCATTAAATTCATTTATGCATATGAGTATATATATATTTTTTATAAATTAATCATGCCAATACTAACACAAAGTCATCTTCATTCTCACATTCTCACTCATCGTTTTAGAACAGGAAGACATATTTCTATGGTTTTATTTGAGACTGGTCTTTATTGTTCTTAATCTTCTTTTTTTAAGAAGGGATGTTGTCCTGTACATGATTTTTAATTTGAACTGAAGTTTTAAACACATCATGAAACACTACTAATGATCTTAAGATAAATTCAGGTTTTATACAGCTGAAAATTTTCATGTGCTACTTTGTATTTAGGCTTAAATAGCAAAATTTGTCAAATCCACTATGGCAAATGAATTGCCACAGATTTTGTATATGCAACTTCACTGCACCCTTGTGAAAATTTTAGCTTCCATTCTTGTCCAAACAACTTCCAAGGAAGATAAACTGATGTGTAATGGCCAAGCCATAACACCAGCAAATCCTCAGAAGCAGAAGGGCAAGGAGAATCAAGGTTAATCAGCAGGTTAATCTTAGGTTCTGATTTGTGCAAACAAAAAAAGACTTACTTAACTTTAGGCCTATTAGTGAAAAGCTCATTCACATTAATGGGATTGTATGATTAAAACTAAGCTTAAAACTGAACTTTTTAAAGATCAGGTCATTTGTGCTCTCATGAAGGAACTGGGAGAACAGCTTCTGTAAATAAATAACATTCTATAATTATCTCACTGGGAAAATTTAAGAAGGTAGCATTCGGTTTCAGAATGTGCTTGTCTTCCATTAATACATTAATAATAGTCTAATGGCAACTGAAACACTGTAAGACTGTTTTCATATTGTTGATAAATAAGAGGCATGGTGTGTGACACTAGGCTTTCTAGTGCGGGTTGAAGGTCTTCGAGAAGCCAGAAGGCGCCTCAAACTGTAATTTACATGTGTCCTGGAGCTTTGTTTTTTTTCCCATAAATGAGCAGGATGAGGGATTTGCACTTGTCCAGCATCATTGAAAGAGCACCACAGTCAGGACTGAACAGCCAGAAAAAAATACACTCTCACTTTAAGAGGGAAAGCATTTCCCAGGAAAGATCAGTTTCTGAGCAAAACCTCATGTCTTAGTCTCATTTTGAGCCATATTTGACAGTGCTTACAAATAAACTGTTCCCAGACTACTCTATTTGAGCAAGTAATGAAAAGGGGTAGACTGAAGTACCTAAATGCAACATGCAAACTATTTGTGGATGAACTGTAGTTAGTAGAGAGAACATAATATAATGAGTAATAGAACAATGAAAAATAAATTTAAAACTGTAACAGCTTCCAGATCTACTTTTTCTCCAATGAGGCCTGGGCTATATGTTATGAAAACAATCAAGACAAACTACAAAAAGATACAAAAGATAACTACATACAATTTCATCTCTAAACAACCAAAGTGATATTCAAGCTTTTCAGTGATGGCTGTTCTGTTGCATTTCAGTGGTTTATGTTTCCTCACTGGCTATCTGCTACTTTTGATGAAAGTAAATTAGTATTTTATTGATAAGAATACATAAATTTTCACATATTTTAGCATAGATCTAATATTACTACAAAGGGATTGAGCAGACCTTCATCACCCTTTGAGAATTAAAAGAAGTATGCAGTGATCAAAACAAACTGCAACAAGTTTCACAACAGAAAAGTATCAAGAAAATAAATTACCACAGTGATTAGAAAAGCTTAAAAAGCTAACAGAAGTTCATGATCCTGATGTGATGCAGCTTCAGGCCTATTCCTTCTTGATAGAGAAATCATTTACACAGGAGGCTAAATCAATTTAGCAAACAGGAGACTGAGGGGCAACTGAAACAGGTCTGTCACAAGAATCTTTAATCCCCTGGTAATGACTGATGAAGTAACAGCTGGTATAACAACTAAGGTCAATCCCAAATCCCACCCTCGACTGAAGAAACAGCAGAGAAGGGTTTTGTTTGTTTGTTTTCTGAGGCGGCATCATGATTTCATGATCATGAAGTCACCTCCTACACAGCACCATGCAGCTTGCTGTAATTTTAAAATTTTAATATTTTATCTCCAAAACTCTGAATTGTGAGGTGCTGACATTGCTGGAATGAGACTGAACAGTCTATACAAAATACTTACGTCAGATTTAAGCAACACTGTATTTAACACTTGTGCATGCCCACTGTATGAACATGAAATATTAATTTTTCCACTCTAGAGAGCCTTCCAATATAAGGCAAGAAGTTTATAAAAGAGGAAGTTCAAAGTTTCATAGCACTGCATTAGCTTTTGTAACAATTTACCTAATACCTTCTACAACATCTTATGAAACAAATATTCTTCACATCAGTTAATTAAATCAATACAGAGGAAATAATAAAAAGGGGCTCAATATTAGATTACACTATGAACATTACCCTTGGAAAACATTGTGGAAAGAATTTAAAGCAGAATTATTAATTAAACTGCAGTGTTACCTTCTACAAGTGTTTTCATAATTAACTGCACTGGTCAGTTTGGAATCCAAGCTTTAAACTAATAAAAAGTGTGTCAGCTATTTTTAGCTCTTTTCTTTCAAAATCTGAATTTATACTTTACAAACATTGAAGCAACAGTTGAATTAAGTAATTTTATATAATAAAAAATGAAAAAAAAAAAGGGGGGGAGGAAAAATGTAAAAAGGAGCCCTAAATGTTTCTAACATGGCTGCTTTGTTGATGCTTACATTTACAGTTCTTCTGTGAGTGGGGAATACATATCACAATAGCTATTTCTTGTAAACAGCAGCTTTCCAGCTCTGGCAGCAAAGGACTCAGACTGGGCTGCACAACATGATCAGGCACCTGGGTAAAAATACAAATGGCTGCCTGCACTGTGCTCAGATGCTACCTGTGCAGTGGTACATAAGTAAGCTAATTTTCTTAGAGCTCAGTATACCAGAGACCTTGCCAGTCAGAGACATTTACCTCTTTAAAAAAGGTCAAGAACAGACCAATGTATTACAAGTGATAGAGTTCAACTCCAGTTATCTCATCATGTATTTGAACAAATGTATGAGAAATCTAGCCTGCAGTGAGCATAGAAGAGTTTTAATGCACGAGCTATGAGCTATTAATGCATTGGCTATGTAATCTTCCTATTTAAAACTCAATCATTAGAAGATAAATACATACTATATATACTCTAGCACTTAAGATACCTTGGATAGTAGACCATTCAAATATACCATCTCTATATCCTACCAAAAGCAGCAGTTAATTTATTTTAGCTGATAGATAAAAACAGATGCAAAGCACTGATCCATTTCAAAAATATTAGGTCCATAACACTGACTAGCCATACTTTCTTCTAGTATTTGTTCTTGCATACATCCTGTTCGTTTCTGACATGCCCTTTTGGTGTTTCGCCTTACAAATGAGAGAAAACTAATTCACTTCTGCCAATAGGTAAACTTTGCCCCCCAAATATATCTAGCTAAAGAGAAAAATCTTGTTGGATTTTTCTTTTTTTTTTTTTTTTACCCCTTTCATTCTTTACCCTTCACTATTTTTATTAGGTGGACTGTAACTAATCAAAATCATATTGGTTTTATGTAATTAGGTTATACACATACACTATCTTATTCCAGACAAAAGCATTCTAAATACACGTAATTCTCTCTATTTCTGCATTTCTAAAATACATTTCCTACAGGATCTCTAGCTTCCACTGATAGCAAAGATAAAAATTACCCTTTCAGAACCAACGTCGGATCCGATAATTTAGAGTAAGTCATAGACAGATGGAGCTCCATCTCCTCTACTACAAATGCTCTAGTAATTGCATAACGAAAGTAACGCATCAGAGACCACAATTCTTTCTTATTCATTTGCTACTGCATTTTCACAAGAGAGCAAGGAAATGGGACTCCAGGGAAGCTGACTACACACACTAATAGCAAGACACAGCCCACAAGGCATCAATCCTTTGATATGCACCAAAATAAATAACTGACAGCAAAAAATTTATAAGACAGTCATACTTCTATCTATCTATTTCAACACACAACCTTAAAATCCAATGCATCAAAAATGTACATGCCAGAATAACATCAAGCACCAGGATAACACCAGCACACAATAATAACTGCTCATCTTCACTTATCAGTATTTCTTAAATAAACATAATGACAGTTATGTACAAGTGGTGCCAATATACTCCCACTCTGCACAACTACAAACCATCAGAACAGGTGTTCATCACCGATTTAATACTCACAAAAACCATGAACCTTCTCATATGCACAGAAAGGACATGGACAGATAATATCAAAGTTATCTTTATCCCTGACACCAGGTCACTCAAAGGGGTTCTGGTTCTGTCCTGCAAAAAAGAGTCTTCCTGGAAATACAGAAGACATCCTGAAGATGCACAACAGAGGTACTTTCTCCCACATCTTCCATTAAAATCTTTAACAAGAGAGTAATTAGTGCCAAATATCTAGAAAAATCATTAAGTAGCAACTCTTCCGATCATGCTGGACCAGTAACCTAAGTAACTATTTCTGACAATAAGGTCATTAGCTATTTTACTGACACCAAAAATCTGGTGAAATTTAGAAGTTTGATCTTTATCATTCTTTTCAATATTGTGTTTTTTACTTCCAGCATTCTTACAATTCAATGACTGCTGTCCACCACACAGCCTTGGCACTGATTTCTAATACAGTAATGCAACTATATCCCCATGGTAACTGGTTTTCAGATAACTTCTCAACCCATACGCCTACCAAGTATAGGAGACGGCCTGTACTATTACAGTCATTCTTAAAATATGTAATATTTATTTAAAAGCCCCACTAATCTTCCATTATCAACCTACCACCCTTATAGTTTGTGCAATATATCAGTTCTCTCACTTTCCCAGTTTCTTTCTTCCTTCCTTCCTCCCTTTCTAGCAAACCAGCATTCATTATTCAGTAGCTGAAGTTAGATTCTACCCAAAGTCCACAAAGATAGCAGGAGTAGGTGTGCAGTCCCTCAGAGACAGAGGTATTATATCTAAATTTCATTGATAGAAGAAGGTTGTGGCTAGCCAAGTCAGATGATTTCCTCCAACACTCCAGAGCTATTAAAATACACAGTCCACTTCCTGTGGTTTTCTTGTCATTTCCTGCCATAGCGCTTCAGTGTAGCTCACTTAATGGACAAAAAACCCTTCAGCTTTTTGGCTGAGTCAAGTCTTTCTTCGGTTATTGTTCTGCAACTGGCTTCTCAAGAGAATGAATGAGCACCAGACATGGTACCAAAAAGGAAAGAAGAACAAAGCTGGGAGCTGTGCATCTATTAACAACGAACAAGCAGACTGGTTTAACTGGGTCCAATCTGCATCCCAGTTACACCCACAAACACAAGTACTGCATGCTCCTTCCAGACAGTCCTACTCCACTAAAATGCAACACTGTTTCTTTGCTCCCGAGGCCTCCTGTCCATCCAAAAGGATCGATTCTGTTTATTTGGAAAGCTGCAGAGAGCAAATTGTTCCAGAGTGAGGAAGATCTTACAGCATTCTCCTTCCCTGCACTTGTATATAAACAAAAGATACTGCAATCTATTAAAGCCATGTTCATAATTCCTAAGATAATAAAACTACTGTCTAGTATTATGAACTTCTGCCTTAGCTGCTTTCATATTTTCAATTCTAAAAAAGCAAAAATTTAATTTTTCAAATGACCTGCTGGAGTAATGAAGGTTTTAAAGATATCACATATTAGGTGCAGAGCTTATATATTTTGCCTTGTGCGACTGTCTTCAAACAACAGCTAAAGTGCTTAATACACTTGCAAATATGTCTAAACATTTCTAAGACTGAGCTTCGTACATTAGTGTTCTGGTTTAGTTTCTCAAATCCAAATCTATGCTGTAAAATTCATTATTATATATTTCTTTCTGCTGCAGAGATATTTTATCCTGGAGAGAAACAGAAAGCAGTTAACACCTGCCTTTTGAAAAACAAAACTTAATCTGACATGATTTAAAAATGCATTTGAATTAACAGACAAGCGTATTGCAAATAAAGCTGACAGTCATTTATAGTATAAAGCAGAGCGACATTTTTAGTAGCGTGCAAATACAGCTGACAGGCATGTCTTTATTCAATTAGTTCCTAGTTTCCAAGGGCAGAGTTGTGTGCACACATCCAAATTGTGCCCTCTAATTTTAGAGACTTTTGATACTGAATATTTAAAACTCTTTAGTATCCAAATCAATTTAACAAAATGCCACTTAATGTACTTCTCAGTTTCGGCTTTCAATAATTTACTCTGAATACCTCAACACTGTTTATGACCTGATCCATAATTACATCCAAGCAGATCCTGTCTTTTTTTTAAAGTATTTCAGTTTTAGAATAGTTAAGACTTCCATGTGTGTACATTTTTATATGCTTCTCAGTATTATAAAAGCTTCATACCTATCCATCTGCATATCCTACTTACTTCTGCTGCTAAAGTAGCAGGTAAAACAGGTACTTACTGTTCAGTGGTTACAGGGCACTTCTTCACTCCTTTTCCAAATGACTTGCCAAATCAAACCTACTGTTACTTTAGCTGCTGGAAAACAAAAACAAAAAAACCTCACACATCAGAACTCAAGGAATGGGAGAGGGTATTTTACAATAAAAAAAAAATCCTTTTCGGAGGAAGTAAAAAGCAGTCATAGCTCATAACAGCTAGCAAGGATCCCCGAATGTGAAATCTCCTCACAAGAATACTGCAGCAGGGCATACAGTTAGTATCTTTAAAAAATAAAAGACAAAAAACACCAGAAGCAATGATATTAAAAAAAATATATATATATCAAAAGGACAAACCTATTGCCTTCGCGTTAGCTGTGTTTTCTATCTTTTTACCATATTGCATGTAAAACATAAATATTTCAACAGGTAAATAACTTTTGATAATGTGTCCTCCATTGGTCTACTGTATTAAAGGACTGACCAGGGTTTGTCCCTACCACTACATTACTAACACATTTGGGTCTTTTATTTATTTTTATATATTTTATATATATAATTTATATATCTTGGAAAAGCCCAAACATGTTGCCCCTCAATACAGAACTGAACTTCTTTGAAGACGCTTTTGATTTTTTTAATTTTTCTTTATTTTTTTTTTTAATACAAAAGCTTCAAATTTCCATTGGGGAAAATGCAATTGAAAAACAGGCAACTGTAAGAAACTTATATTTTCTGAAGTACAGGACAGCTGCTGCTTACTTAACATTCCCCAAAGGTATCAGTATCAGCAAGTAATAGAGTGCTAACACTGGCCATTTAACAGAATTATTAATAACTGCAATTCTAGCACAAATCAAAGGTACTGGACTTGTTCCTACAAAAGTAGTATAATAAAGCATCTTGGATTTATAGTAATCCTCATTTAGAAGACACTAGATAGCATCTTAGAAAATTAAAGTTTAAACTGTCATTTCAGACCTAATGTATTTTTGAGATGTCACCATGTTAAACACAGTTCTGTTTCACAAAGTATGTAAAACTCATCACTAATAAAATGTTAAATAAGAACAGTTTGCTTTCTAAAAGGGAAGTCAGCAGCATTCTCATGCCTCCTGTCAAAACCAGACACAACTTTTAAATGACCACCGCCAGCTGCAGAATTTCTCACTATTCATAGCAGTGTGCGGTTATGCTGAGATACTACATGAGGAGCCCTGTTGCACTATACATACCCAATCCTTACACACTGCTAGAAGACAGCCTCTGTGCTGCATAGGTCAAAATGCATTGAAAACAGTATTTTTTTAAGAGAAATATTCTCTAATGGAAACAGCCATTATCTCCATCTTACAAACAGAAAAATGAGGCATGCCAAATGTCATGGGCTAAAACCTAGTTGAAAGCAGCGCTCAGATAAAATGAGGTCTGAACAACATCTGCCCACTCTACTTGTGTAGGTACACACAGGAGAGTAGCACAGAGGAACTGCTGCCAACTTCACATCCTCACTATGCCTCCGGGGCAGGAGACTAGAAGGCAGTAGCAAGCTGGATAGCAACTGCTTATTGGGTTTAGATTTGGAGAAAGTCAAAGAGATTGGTGGGGGGATAATGGGATCAGTGAGGCCGCTGCTAACCACCCAGGTGTAAAACCATGAACAAAGGGGCAGCAGCCTCTCAGCTGGAGGAGCCTGGGGGTGAGCCACTGGAGAGGAGCAGGGCTGCTCAACAGGCCTCAGGCTTCACCACTGTGGGCACTGAATGGCCTCTCCCCTGAGCCTACAGTGCTGACAGTGACATGAGCAGGGGCACTGCGGCTTCCAAAAATACAAGTGTATCACATCAAGCACACCCTGCCCCAGCTGTCCTCCAGCAATACCCAGCCAATGCAGAAATGAAAACCTGCCAGTGAGCAGAGTGATTCTCTTCTTGCAGCTGCCTCACCCCAGATTCCTCATGCAATCGGCAGAATTACTACAAAATTGTAGAGGCACACGAAACAGTGTTTTCTAATGTTCACTGCATTCCAAATACCTTAGCCGCCAACTTCCCTCCCAAAGGATTTACTTCATTTTCACGGAAAAAAATCCTTAGTATTATTTTTAAACTTACAAATGTTGCAATTAAAACTTCAGCAAGAAAACCAATTTTATTTATTTTTCTTAGGGAATAATATATTTTAAAATTTGTGGTTTTTATATTCTTGCACCACAGGAACCCTCTGGTTACAGGTAAAAGATACTGTTCTGAAGACAAGAGTTTGCAGATAACATGAAGATGAGAGGCGCAGTTGACACACCCAAGGGATGGGAAGCTATCCAACGAGACTTAGACAGTCTCGAGAAGTGGGCCCATGTGAACCTCATGAGGTTCAACAGGGACAGGTGCAGGATGCTGCACCTGGGACTAGATGACCTTTGAAGGTCCTCTCCAACCCAAACCATTGTATGATTTTATGATCAAGTGCTTAAATAATCTCCCTTTCTCTCTATTTCAAATTAATTTCATCCTTCACACCTCCAGAATGACACCTGCCAGTGCAGCTGCTCCATTAGACATTTCTGTGTGTGTTTAAGTCCTGCAGAATAAAAACAGAGTTGGGAGACAATGAGGGGGGAGCACAAACCAGGACATTGGCATGTGGTACTCTCCTCTCGTTCCCAGAGATAATCCACTAAAAATGAAATATTACCACTACAAGCTTTGCAGAAAAGGTCCGGGAAGAAAGGTCAAAGAATAAAAAGGGCAAAACACTTTTCTATCCTCGAGTTAAGAACTCATGGAGAGATAAAGGGGAAGGAGATTACAAGCCACCAACAGAAAAGCAGAAAAGGCATAGCAAGGGCATGGGGCTACCACCCAGCTTTGCCATAAGGTCACAGGATAAAGCACAAGTGAGCACTGCTCTGAAAGCCCTTTCTTCCACAGAAATATCAAACTGTACCTGCCTGAACAGCTGCCTGTTTCACATTCTTTGCTTGCTCACTTTCCCCTGCTGGTACAATCCAAATGATATCATGTCAACTTAAATACAGGATTTATATAAGTTTTTTAATGGGAAAAGTCAACTTTAAAGGTAAAAAGGCTGAGGTGAATTAAACTTGCATATTAAGTGCTATCCGTTGAAAAAACTATTTTAAAAATATGTTAATAATGCCTTTTTGGGGCTATTTGAATGATTACATAGGAAGATGGAAACAATACTTAGAACTGACTGCTCCGCTAAACAGGTTAATAAAGAGAAAAAAAATCTCAGCAGTAAAATTGGAAATGTACAGTGTGAAGTACCATGCTGTTAGTATTCCAAGCCCTACAGTCCCAGCAGCTTTGTAGCATTCCAACAGATTAGTAAACAGAAATTCCAAACCTCTTTTTCTAGATAGAAACAATGTCAAAACTCCGTATTTTATTTACTAAAGAATACAAAGCCAACCAGATTTTATTTTCTATATAAAACCACATAAATTTCTATGGCTTTTGATTTCCCCTATCCATTTGCATAGGGCTACAATGGAATATCTTTGGGAGAGGAAAAGGTTGTTTCTTCTTATTTAGTTCTCTTTTGCATTCCACAAAACAAACTGTGCCAGTGAATTTTCATCTAAAGATTAAAAGAAAATGGAAATGAATATATCTGCAAATACTTAATAAAATAATGATTAAAAATAAACCCCTTATAATAAATAAATTACTCTTCTCCTTTCTGGATTGCAGCACAATCACGAGATGAAAACCACAGTCATATACAGAAATCAGATACTGTTTTCAATCAGTACAAAACAGTTTATTAACACTGTCCTTATTTTTAGTCCTGCTATTTCTCCTTGAAATGATAGGTGGGATCAGTATTATACAGACCTATTTTCTTACTGGCATGTCCATAAGACTCTAGAGAAACTAGTAAGCACACTAGGTCTCTAGGCCATTCCTATTATCTGAGACTTGACATTGGTTAGATGCATCATGGTTTAGTGGTGGACGTGGCAGTCCTGGGGTAAAGGTTGGGATTGATGATCTTAAAGGTCTTTTCCAACCTAGTTGATTCTGTGATTCTGTACTGCTATGCAGATTTTCTAGTAAAGGTTTCTAAACCTCCCCAAACCTATAGTTTGAAGCAATACCGTAACTGCAACTAAAGCAGTGAACTTGCTCATAATTACATTTTTAACAAACTGAGCTTGAACAGCATTGAATGAAATTCTTTCTACAGAAAAATGATGGGCTGCAAGAAATCCTGGCGGCTGCTCAGTGTGATCAGTGTGGGAGCAAGAGAGTCAATTTTTTTCTCAGGCAGAAATAAAAAGTCTCTTAAGTGACTTCAGAAACCTATCACTTTATTTCAGACTATCCATGTATAGTATCTCTTAGAAGCTGCTGAATACTTTGGATTCCTACAGATGTCCTTCGTAATGTTACAATTCAGGCAGTTCTTAATGAAGGATATAGTTAGTATGAACTAACCATCTGCTTTGTACAGTATAATTATTACTATTTTTCCAATTGTTCTGTAGAAAATTACACTGTAGCACCAATCTAATTACAATACACATAATGATAATCTCTGCTAACAGAATGATCCTAGATCATCTGGAAATCTAAAATATTTATAAAATGTGAGCACAGTGAACAAGAATACATTTCAATTACAGAAGTATCTTTTGTACTTGCTGAAGGAAAGCTCCTTATATATTGATCAGACCTGACAGCAACTGATAGAGGAAACCTTTAGGAAACAACTTCTGGGAATCAAATTAAAGTGCTGAAATGCTGGTTCTGAAATGGTTATTTAAATTATTTCTAAAGTCACCTGTGCCTCTGTATTATGTGGCTATTCCTTTCGTTTAAAAGAAGTGTCCTAAACAATGTAGTAAATCATTTAACCGAGAATTAGACAAAACAGAGAGTGTGTAATCAACGCCTTTACTTGAACTGCGTGGGGCTTTATCCCCTGTGAGGCTCCAGTAATTGCAATGGGCTTATAGCAGGAACAGACTAAAGCTTATTGCACAGAGCAAATCACACAGCACTATGTTCTGTAGACTGCTACAGATTTCTGATCAGAGCAGACATTTATGTTTCACCTCATATTTCAACCATGTCAACAGGAAAGCTTCTGGCAGAGTTGGAAAAGAAGTTCAGCATTGTCTTCTATGTCTTCAAACAAATATAAAATACAAACATACAAATAGCAATTTAAAATAATAGGATAGTTCTTATCAATTAAGTTTGAAGTAAGCAAGGCTGGGTTGTTGGGTTTTTTTTTGCTTTTCTCTAATTCTTGCCTGAGATGCAGCAGAGTAAGATCACTAAGATGATCTGCCATTAGGAAAGCTTAAGGCTGGAAGCTTTCAGGTCTCTGCTAGGTGCATGCATTCCCAAGTGCGCTGTTCTTGTTTCTATACTTAGCTGGAACCCCACTGAGCAAATGGATTGCATGTGCAAGAGTAGAACAAAATCAGGCTTTTAGTGCAACAACTTTTTTCCTTACACTGGCTGGGAGAAAGAAAGAATATTTAAAGTATGAAAGAATAAATACAAATAATTTTGTGGAATCCATTTACTAAGCAAATGTGCAATAGATTTCAGGAAACCCATAAATGAAGTTTGCATGCAATCAAAATTAACTAAATGCTCACGCCACAACTTATAATCGGTAAAGTTCAAGAAGCAGGGAAAACACATTAGTTGATAAGCCACTTAACTCTTTTTTCAGAAGCTTAGTGTCCATGAAAACAAAGCAAACAAAATTAACTCAGTAATGTGAATTAGCTCCCACCTGACATGAGTATTCCTAAACTCTCAGATTCAGGAAAAAACAGTGGATCCAGTGACACAAGAAAATGATCAGTAGTAATAAGCATGCTTTATGAAGGGGAAACACAGTTAACCAACCTGACTGCCTTCAAAAATGAGATGACTAACTTGGCGGATGGGGCGGGGGGAGGCAGTGGATGTTGTTTACAACAGCTTTATAGATGCTTTTAACACTGTCTCCTGGAAAATGCCCATAGACAAGCAGATGAAATATTGCTTAGGTAAGTGCAGTGAGGTGCTTTGAAAACTGGCTGAATGGCCTGACAAGGAAGGCTGTGATAAGCAGTACAAAGTCCAGGTGAAGGCCAATGCTGTACCCAAGGTATTGATACATCTTTGCTAATGACCTGGAAAATTCAGTGCACTCTCAGGAAGTTCGCATATGATATAAAAGTGGGGGCAAGAGGAGTGACTAATACACCAGATCTGTGCACTGCTACCCAGGGGCACCTAAACAGGCTGAAGAAATGGGCAGAGAGGAATCTCAGGAAGTTCAACAAGAAGAAACACCAAGACCTGCATCTAGGGAGGAATATGTTCACACCAATGATAGATCATTGTCTCCTGCGCTCCTGCTAGTATACTTTCACGTTACATCTAGGGAGGGGAAAAATTTATACATCAGTCACCTCAGCATGCTATACATCTGGTCTCCGTCAAATTTAACAAGTTACCATTCCTTTACACTACAAAGATTGTTATACCACATACAATTTTAAAGTAGAGGTTGCTGTAGAATATTAACAACTAATGAAAGACATTACACAATGAAATGTAAGAAGTCACCAAGGGTGCTTTATAAATTATCTTACAAAAGCTTCTGAGCAAGTCTTATTTGAGGCTTAAGGCAAGCAGAAAGAGTACAACTCTGACTGCCATATTGACAGCATGGACGTAAGTCAATTTCGTGAGGAAGAAACAGATAATTTGACACAAAGCTTGTGCAGCCAGGTTAACTGCAGTGTCTTCACTTCATCTAATAACACTAAAATATCTTATACCACATAGTCTATTTCAGATGCTACAGACTTGTAGCTAGTACTTGATTTTTATTTTAACGTTGCTTTAGTTGAGTTTCATTAGTGACAACTGGATAACAAAGTATTCCTTACCTAAAGTGTGTCTAAAAACTTCACAGTAAATGGCCAAACACAAGCTACTGTTGCTTGGGATTTCTACTGTTATGTGATTCAAAGATGTTTCCCTGTTCCTTTCAGGATGTAAATATTTTTTCAAAGTTCTAACATCTTTCCTTGGGATTTATTCAGTGTGCTTTCACAGCAAGAGTTGCTATCCTCAGATCCACACACTAAACAGACATGACCCTTAGAACCTTTACAGATTTTTGAAGTTTTGTTTCCCATATATACACAAATATTTTGTTTGTTTCTGAGCCTATCTAAATTGAAAACTCGAAGTGAAAACATAGATCTTCACTTGAAATGGAACATGTTAACTTCAGAGTTGTACAAAGATAATTTAATAAGGTTACATGCTGAAACAAACTCAACTGGTAAGTTTATGACTATCTAACTTGCCCTGTTTCTCCAAGTAAGGGGCGAAAGCGCCCATAGTGTTAAAACTTCTAAATATATATGTATTTTCTTGCTATATGAAAGCCTATAATTCAGTAATGTAAGGGGTTAGCAAATACTTATTCCTAACAATATGGAGTTTTTTTCTAAGCTATGATTTTTGTCTTGTCTGTGTCTTTGAGGAATGTGATTTCTAACAACAACAACAATAACTACTTCATAGAATCTGAAATTATTTTGCATGGCAAATGGATTTTTCTGTTGCTGATTCCTTCTTATTCTTTCCAAATAAAACCCATTTATGCCTGCATATAATTTGGGGTAAAAGGTAGTGCTGCAGATTATTAAATGCATCAAAACATTTTCCTGTTTATATCCCCAAGAAAGTATCTTTCACCAATAGTTTTGAAATCTTAGTAGGATTTCAAAAAAAGAATCATCACGTCAGTAAGACTTCTACAATATATGTTCTATAAATGGTTGCTACAAACAAGATGTAGCGATGTATCATGCCTTTGGTCACCATTCAGAATGAGGAATGACTCATCTTACAGTATCAGAGTCATGCGAACTCAAAACCACCATTCAAAACCTATTTCCCTTTTTCTCCAGGGTATTTTCCATGTATATGGAAAGTACAGCTAAATCCTCCATTCAGCTTCCTTTGTATACATAAACTCTGAATAAGACCAAAGCGTGGCACAAGTGGGGCAAATCTAAAACCAAAGTGACAGCCTAGCAATCAAAGTTGAGAGAGACTCTCATAAACATGTAACTTAGAAGCATGAATTTGCTACAATTGCTGTGACCAAAGCTTTATAACATCCAGAAGTGAGGGGTAATCAACTTCAGGAAAAGGAGAAAGCTGTTTTTAAAAGTGAAGATGAAAATTAAAATTCTGCTCTGAAAAAAAAGTTCTGCAGATTTAAATACAACAAACTGAAGCATTTTGACAGAAATCTTTATCTGTTCCCTTCTACTTTTTTCTCTTATACTGATGATAATGTGTTAACTGATGTGCCATTAGTTAATAACTTTCAAGAATATTTTCATGCTCACAAATACACCTGAGGTGCCAAATGCTACATTTCCAAAAATAATCTTTGCAAATGTGCAAACCTCTACTGCAGACAAAATTGTGAGGGAACAGAGTTAAGCATAATGGCTTTAAATAGCTCTCTTATTTTGAAATCAATTTATTCACTTTACAGGGATATTTGCTGAGGCATGAAAGACACTTTTAATGGAACTTTCAAAAGAGTCAGGCAGTTTGGTCTTTCCAGTTCTCCTAAAAATTTTGAGATCTTTCTGCATACTAAGAAACATCCAAGACAATTAAAATGGAAGATAGAGAAAACAAGAATGAAAAGCTACAAAATCAGCTTTGAATGCTAGAGATGAAGGCAATTTAAATGCAAAAGAACTATTCTATTCATAAATGGAGTTTTTTTTTTCAAAACTCCAACTAATATATCAGTCACTTGCTGATTGTTTTTAATAATGGCTCCCAAACTGGAAAACTATCTCTAGAACAGTATGTTGTTTTTGTTATAGAGGGAAATTGGTAGAATTATACTCTATAGCCTTCTAAGTATAAGCACAAAATCAGGCAAATGTGTTTTGCCTTTGGACCAGTGGAAGGTGGTAAGGTATTTCCTGAACTTGAATTTCTAGGAAAACTCATTTTTTGGATTTGGCTTGGTTCTCTCCTGTATATAGCATGTTCATCAATGTAGTGACCATTCAGTTTTTCATTAGTCTCAGAAAGCTCAATAACTGGAAGTAGGCAGTGGATAAACTGGAATTTTCAAGGATGAGGAAGCCATCTGGAAGAACCTAAATCACTTGGGAACATTTTGACAAGATTTTATTTATTTCAGATTACAGCTTCTCAAGTCTGTATTTTGGTAACTAAACTGCTGTTTTGACTTTCAGGTGTTACACATACAGCAGTTGCTATAACAGGACACACTCAGGAAATGCATCAGGATTTTGCTAAAAACACTCCTGGCCTTCTCTTAAAAGAACTTTGCTCCCTAATTGAAAAGCATGTAGTCACTCTTCTCTCTTCCTCCCATCATTTTGAGCAACATTTGAAAAGGGGCAGATAAATTACATAAAATTGATGTCTTGGAAATTGGAGATACTACCAAGAGTATATGAAATTGAAGATTTGGAAAATTTCTGTTTCCTTCCCACCTCAGCAATAGATTTGTGGGTTTTTTCCATCTTTAGTAGCCCTCTCCTACCTCAAAGAGCTACAAATATGATATTCATAAAAGACTGAGAAGTAAATTGATCATAAAAGAACACGATCTATATGAATAAGGAGATTATTACCAACAGAACAGCACATAACATTTTCAAAAGAAAAATTATAAAAATCTAAGAATTCCCACCAAAATATGCTTAAAGTTGCACATATCCAATACTAATCCAAGGGTCATTTACAATTTGCAAATATAAAAGCAAATGGCCTGAATGAATTCATATGATTGCATGTTTAAATGGCAGCAGAAATTTGACTAAACTGTATAGATGATTTTTTTTACCTTAATCTCTTCTTTCTTTAAAACAAGATATGCTTTACATCCAAGAATTCAGAAAAAGGGAAGCAAACATTTACTAACACAATCAAAGCTGCCTTTTAAACTTCTTCCAGTCTCAAATGCACAATTGTTCTGTTTAGAGTATTTTGTGTGAAAATGTTGATCTGTTGCCCAAAAGTGGAATATGAAAACTTTTGTCTATATAGCAGGAAAAAAAAAAATCTTTTAAAAAAAAGGTTCTTCAACTGTCTGAACTGTTTGAAGACCCGCTTGGTGTAAATCCACAAGTTGTACACCTAAAATCTCAAAAACCTTACATTCAAATTTCAGCTACAAAGGTGGCAGAAAGAAAGGACTGTTCATATCAACTCAGGCATGAAAAAGTAGGGGACTAGCTCTGAATTTATTCAAGATTGTGTTAATAAAGATTACTTAGATAATCACTGAATAATATTTCATAAGCTAAAACTAAAAAAGCGCTTGCCTGTTTACAGAAAAGAACATCTACAAAGATAGTTAACTGGCAAGGGTAATTAACTGGAATTGTTCACTAAACCCAATTAGTAATTAACAAGGTTACGTTCTCTGAGTGCTGCTTTCATTTTTATGCTTTTCTTGTTATTTTATACAGTTGGGCATTTTTTCATCAAACTGTAATTTCCATTCATTGTTCAGTGTTTTCCATGTGGTCATAAAATCACATGAAAAATAAAGATCAGCATGGCAAGGTGGTTCAGTGACTTGATAAGGCATTCTTTAATGACTGCTAGTATTTTGACCTCACTATATGAAAATACAGAAGCTCTCATTTTAGTGTTAGGGAACTGGTTTTTCCAAGAATAGAAGAAATTTGTTATATATTCACTGTATGAGGAGCACATAAGCATATCGCTTTGCTAAAGAGTTTTCCTGAATAATGGTCTTAAGTTTTCACACAGATAATTTATGACCAAGAAGAAGGAACAAAATGTTGACCAAAGACCTGAAGAGTCATTAAGATGTGCTGGAAAAAATACACAAAAAAGAAAATAGTTACATTTCCCAATGCAACTTTTGTAGTCTTTACAAGAGAGATATCTACATAGATACTCCTAATAAATGACATATCATAGAGCCACAGAATAATAAAATCATAGACTCATAGAATAGTAAGGGCTGGAAAGGACTTTAAAATCATCTAGTTCCAACCTTCCTGCCATGAGCAGGGACACCACATACTAGACCATGTCACCCAAGGCTTTGTCCAAACTGGCCTTGAACATTGCCAGGGACAGAGCATTTACCATTTCTTTGGGCAACCTGTTCCAGTGCTTCACCACCCACGAGGTAAAGAACTTATTCCTTATATCTAACCAGAACTTCCCGTTTTAGTTTGAGCCCATTACCCCTTGTCTTATCTTTATGAGTCCCTGATGAAGATTCCCTCCCTAGCATCCTTGTAGGCCCTCTTCAAATACTGGAAGGCTGCTATGAGGTCTACACGCAGTCTACCCTTCTCCAGGCTGAACAGCCCAACTTTCTCAGCCTGTCTACACATGGGAGGTACTTAAGCCCCCTAATTATCCTCGTGGCCCTCCTCTGGAGTCACTCCAACAGCTCCGTGTCCTTTTTAGGTTGAAGACTGTACACAATACTTTAAGTGAGGTCTCACGACAGCAGAGTACAGGGGCCGGATCACCTCCTTTGACTTTGTTGTGGTTTAAGCCCAGCCGTAACTCAGAAAACCACACAGTCTCTCTCTCACTCCCCCTCTTCCTTCCCCCCTACTCCCAGAGGGATGGGGAGGAGAATCTAAAGAATGTAACTCCCACCGGTTGAGATAAGAACAGTCCAGTAACTAAGGTATAACACAAACCACTGCTGCTACCAC
>WYDI02003737.1:5274-19100 GCA_009867235.2 Psittacus erithacus
AGGTGTCCTGTCTCTGCTTCCTCCCAGCTTCCCCTCCTCCCTGACAGAGCATGAGGCTCAGAAAGTCCTTGGTCAGTCTAAACATTCTAAGCTATAGTTAAAAACATCGGTGTTATCACTACCAAAAATCAAAAACACAGTGCTGCACCAGCTACTAAGAAGGAGAAAAGTGATTGCTACTGCTGAACCCAGGACATTGGAAAAACACACTATTTCTGCCTTGTACTTGTGTGGCATTATTGCTCAAGAAAACACAACCTATTTAGTCTGCTTACATATTACCATACCCCTGTTCTATTTCAAAAGAAAGTAGTCATAAAATAAGCATGGTAAAGAGAAAAGATCTGGTTGATATTTTGTTTCAACATACACCCATTTCATGTAGTTTAAGTTGTGAATATACTGGTCTACATTAAAGCTAGGTTCCACAAAAGGATTGTATATTTCTCCAGGGACTAGTTCCTTTCATTTGATTTCTGTTGTGCACACATCTTTAGTTCAAAATACAAGCCTGCATCACAAATAATATGTGTAACAAAGGAACAATAGCAGTAAAAGTAGACCAAAATGTAAAAAGATTCATTATAATTCCCATTAACTCACAGATTTTCAAGAATATATATTTATTAAGGCATCAAAGTTATTAACATATTCATTAAAATACATAGAAACTATAACTGGTGGAATTTTAGTAGAATTGAATGATTTTGTGTCCACTGTATTTGTCCACCAGGAAGTACCCTTATCAAAAATTCATGCCTCATTATTTATTGGGTAGAGATGAAATTTCATACTTATCAAGGCAAAAGTTGCCTCCTAAAATAACTTCAGAGACTAGCCTTTGTTAAACATTTATTAAATGTAGTATGGTCACATAAAATATAATATTTTTAATATGGGAGATATAGAAAACATACGGAAATGTGTTGAGTAGACCAGTAGTTAAAGTTTATAACAGCTATTGTATCATAAAGTGCCTTAATTAAGATGCAGAGGTAGATGCTAGACTCTTTTTCTACTTTTTTCTAGTGTTCAGAGTTTGGGGTAATGAGTTCAATGTTTATCATTTGAGATTTTACTCCAGGGTCTTTGGTGCTCAAAAATTACTCTAATTTGCAAAATGAAACACTATTATTAGTTAAAAAAGATCCAAGAAAAACAGAAATGCAAGACAAACAATATTATCCTATAGGTAAGTTTATTTAGATTCACCTGAAATGGTATGCATGGTGATGAATAACAATCACAGCTTTCAAGGCCATTAGAATCAATTTTACCTGTTGTGTAAATATCTTGGGGTTTTCAAAAACTTTTCAAACTTAAACAGAGCTATCTAAATGACAGCTTTAGTGTTAGCTGCTTAGTAAGAAAAGGAAAGTCATTATTTTTTTAATTGAGTTTGAAGAAACGCTTTTCACAAAGAATTAACATACGGCTCAACAGACAAAATTGATTAAGGCCCGCCATCTGGCAGAAGTCTAGAAAAGTTGCTGCCATATGTTTTGACCAAGATTGCAAAATAAACTGTTTTATACTGTCAGCACCTCCAGTTCTGTTTTATAAATTACATTCAGCTTTATTATATATGTGAAAACGATTAGGAAAGGTTTCATCTATGACTGGCTGCTTAATTGGAAAACAGACGCTGTGTAAAATTTTAAAACAGGCACAGGGTGAATGGTGCTCAGTTTGAAAGCTATTTGACAGCCGTAAGTAGCAATAAGTGCAAGGATTGCTGTAAATTGTTTATTAGGTACAGCCTTAATCCTTAATCAGTAATATTTAAAAAATTTTTAATAATCAACAATTGTAGATTTTCTTTGATAATAATTACAGAAGAAAATGTAATACAAAATTCCTGGGCAGAGGGGAAGAACGTTCGTGGAATTCATGGCTAATATTAAGAAGTGGTGAAAAAAAAAAAAAAAAAAATCCACCTTTTCTTAAGAGGATATAGTTTCATAAAGAATAGATTTTAAAAATCAGTATATACGTATGTTGCTGTTGGAAAAATAACATATCAGGTTCAAATGAAATTTAGGAATGTTAATCTCTTTTGCAGCTGCTATTTTTGTTTTATGGTATTTTTACAGCTGGTTTTAATTTCTTTTAAGAAATACTAAACCTTTCGAAGTATTCCCAAGTGAAACACCATGGTACAGATAATTGGTTTCATTGCAATTCAGATTATGAACATAATTTTTCAGTTGTTACTTTCAAACTATACACACAGCTAAATCTGTAAGCCATTTTCTTTATTTCAGCTACTATCAAAAAGGAAGAAAATACCTTAAAACATTACAAAGCTTTAATGTCTCTGCAAGGATTTGTGATGTTTGAAAATGTTTACTTTCTAATGAAGAATGTTCATGATAAATACAAAACTATCTTCAAACATATTTTTGCTTATACGATATATATATATGCGAATGGGAACAGATTAATTATTGCTTGCATAAGACATTATAAACTGACATTTCTATGCAGCATTAAAGCCCTTGAATTCTAAAAAGTTTCATTCAAAGGCAATATGAGTAAAGAAGAATTTTAATTCAGTTTTGAATTAATTTCATAGCAGCTAGGGCTGAAGAGCTGCTAATATCTCTGTCCTGAACTCTGTGCAGAGCATGTTGTGTGCTGGTTTGCTATCACAATTCTTGTAGGGAAAATAATAGACTAACATTGTCCCCCTTTCCCCACCCCTGGGCCCCTGGTTAATATGGGGCACAAAGTACTAAGCAACACCTGGATATTTCTTTTTATCCTTATGTTTAACATGTGGTTCTATATTGTATTTATGACATATCCTCTAAACCCTGAAGCAACAAAAGCCTTTTTTCTTTCTTTTTTCCATCATAGCTTTTTATCTATATCATCACTGTAATATCAGTGTGCTTCATAAGGAGTAAAGAATTTATTCTCAGAACATTTCTTTGAGATCAGGAAATACCTGAATAAATATTTACAGTGGCAGATCAGAAAGAGGCACTGAGAGCTGTAGTAACATTTCAAGTAAAAGAGAAACAGGTATAGAACTCAGACACCTTGGTTTTAGCCTGTGGCCTTGGTCACAGGGCAACTCACTTTTCTAGAGGTTCCTAGCTCATTCAGGTTGCTCAAAACCTGCCTTATTGTTTGCCCAATGTGCTCAGTGAAGACCTAAGTCACCTACAACTTAGTTTTGGCCTGAAATTAAATAGAGAAGAAAAGTGAAAAACCTATGTGATCAAATAGTAAAAGACCTTATCAAAATATGTACACACAGGGAAGCAGAGTTCATGCCACATATATAACCTTAACTTGTCATCTCCTTACTCCAGATGCCTCTCTTTTTGTTGCACATTTCACTTAACACTAGGGATGGGAAGCAGTGAAGACATTGAAAAGTTTTTAAAGAATACTTGAAAAACGCAGAAAATTTAAAATATGTCATAGTTTGGTAAACAGTCAAATTCTTTTGTTCGATGTAATTTTTTACACAAACATTGCATTTTGTATCAACACATATATATTTATAAACAGTGAGGCAGAAAGGGTTGCCTTGTTTCATATACATATGTCTCTTCAAAGTCATGGTTTCTTCCATGTGCATTTTCACATATTTTACAAAAAAAGCCAGCAGGACACCTTTAGGCTTTGTTTTATTCCAGGTGGACTGTCACTCATTTTGGAATTCTCTGAAAGATTTCTCCAAGTTATATATACACACATGCACAGAACCACAAGGAATATGAAGCAGACAGTTATGAAATCAATTACAAAATTCACCATGAATTCATGTAAACCCTTACGCTGGTTCACACATCAACACCAATTTCATTCCACCACTAAGAGGCATGTGATACTAAGACTATTCCCTATGCCAAATTTCATATTTTTAGCCAAATACTCTTTGTCATCTTTGTGACTTAAGAACCTATGTCCTGTTTCTAAATGTGAAATATATAGAAGCCTAATCCTACCTCATACACAGTTGAGAGTTAGGGCTTATTAAAAGTGACCAGAAGAACAGTTTAAAACCATATAATGCAGGAATTTTCAGTTTTTAGTTAGGTATTATGAGTTTATTTGTTTGTTTTGAGGTAGATGACACCTAACTTTTATATGACTTTGGCACATTTGAAAATTATATCTTCACTTCAAACAGCTTAGGTCTTCATTCTAAAATAAGTTATGTCATTAAAATTGACAAAATAATAATTCTTAATAAATACTTACCATCAAATTTATCAGGAAATAGTGATCTGGGAAAGAAGGGTGTTTTTTTTTACTGACAGCTCTTTGGTATCTAATGATAATCTGGCAAAACAGAATTTTTGCTGGGAAAGCTTGGAGATAGTATAAGAATTGGTGAAGTAGGAAAGTAAGAATGATGAAGACACATTAGTTTTACCAAGTGATATAAATTACTTGTGGAACTGATCTCATTCAAACAGCATACATTTTATGGCAGACACATGTACAGTCATACATCTGGCAGCAAAAAAAGGTAGACTTATTGGACTGGAGGATTATAGCTTGGAAAACTATGACGTGCTAGGAGATAGGAATAGTGGTAAGTAATTGGCTGAACGTGAGCTACCCATACAGTTTAACATGGTGACTACGGTGAACATAGTTCCTGGTTATATAAACAAGGGAATAATAATGGAAATGTTCATCCTCATTGAATAAGCTATTACAGCAGTCCTCAGTTTATTGAGGTGATCAAGGTCCTGTGAATTGCCACTTCCTGAAGTCAAGGAATTGTTTTAAAGGAAGTGTTTTCTTACTCGTTCTTACACCATAATATCTTTGTAGAGCCAAAACATTTACATGCAAGATAGAATGAGACAAATAAGGAAATTAATATACATTTATGAAAGAATTGCACATTATAATGTGAGGAATAAAACCAGAAAATGTGGATTATTTTCCCATAGTTAATCATTAAGAGAAATAGCATGTTACCCATACATTATATAATATTGTCCAATAATTATAGCAATTACTTCTGAATCAAACTTCTCTTGAGATATACCAAAGGCATAACTTGATAACATGAATTTCAGGAACGAGCCTTTTTTTTTTTCTTTTTCTGAAGGCAAACTCAATTTATAAGTCACACTTTAACAGAAAAAAACAGTAAAACATAGGGTTATTATATCTGCAGAAGATTACAGAATGAAGATATTGTGGTGGCGGTGGGGTTATTTTTCCTATTTTTTCACTTTATGCTACTAACAACATTTAGCACATAGTGTTTTGCAATTTCTCTCACACAAGTGATCAAGTGGTGTTTCTTTTGTTGTATGAATGCTTGCCAGGGACAGTAAGAGACTAAATTCTATGTCTCCATCCCTGTCAAAAAAAAAAAAAAAAAAAAAAAAAAAGAAAAAGAAAAAAGCATGAAAATGTAAAAGGGTCTATAGGAAAAATACAAAAGCTTGCAAAATAACTCAAGGGTAAATCTCCTGTCTGACTCTGCTTTCCAATAATTTAAATTAATTTTAAAATATTCTAGATTCAAAGGCACAGTGTCCTTTTAATCAAACACTAAACACCTGTTCCATGCCTGAAATGGTCAAATGGAAATTTGTCAGGCAATTTAATTATAAACAAAACCCAAGCAAAGCAATAGCAGCAGTAACAAGGTGGGAAAAAGGGGAGGGAGAGAGAGAGAGGGAGAGAGAGAATTGTTTGGTAAATTAAATGTAATGTAATGTCACTGTCAAGGTAAATGGAAGGAAGATTCAAAGGAAAAAGTTAATTGCTGAAAGCAAATACAATTTAGAACTTTACATTAAGACACTGAAGTGAAGATATACATTAAAAGTGACAGGCTTCAAAGCATAACTTGACAAATTCATTGATTTTAATTGAAGTAGTGGATCACCTCTTCTCAGACATCTTCTATTTTACCAGGTTCAATACAGAATATAACGACCAAATGTCAGGAACCACCTAACGGGAGATTGGTTCTCTTCAACCCATTTTCTATTCCTCTTAAGCCACAGTTTACAAGGGATCACAGACATGAGTTCTGATGGTTATATTGTTTTCCTAAGCTTACAAAAGGGTTTGTAGTACTCCAGCATGTTTGTATTCACTGCTTCTTTGTGCTTCCCCAAAAAGATTACAAGCAAAAAAGTATATTCTTTCTTCCTATGCCATAATACTGAGACTTAGTTGTGCTAAGACAGAACTTTTTTTTGCTAGATCCTAGTGGAAGTTCTGTAATGTACAAGGAATACTTGAACTCACCAAACTATTAAGTTCTTCAGTCTTATTCAGGAGCTTAAAAGGTACGGAGGAGTACACACTCCCCTTCTGATATTTCTAGCTGTTTCAGGGGAAATCTACTGAAAATTAAAACCCACATAAATAACTCAATGTTGTGTCTAAACTAACATACGCTAGGAATTGTTTTATGTGGTGGCTTTAAATTTAGTGCATTGCCTCTTCAGAGCACTGGCAGAAAAACTCAGATCTTTCTATATGCTATTGTTCATATTTATACTCAGAAACTGCTCTTTCTATCCTTATCCTCTCTTAAGCAAAATATTTCCAAAACATTTCCTCACATGAATTTACTACTATTTGCTACAACTTTTTTAAACAGCAGAGTTCTTCAGGAAAGGTAAAATACTCCTTAATTCTGGATGTCGCTGTGATTGCAACAGAGGAGAAAATCCTTTCTGATCCTTAAACTGGATTTTCTGCCAGAAACATAGCATCTTAGAAATATTCTGAAAACATACTTGCACGTGGTTTGAGAATGAAGAGGGCAACAATACTGGCAAGATGGCTGCTGAATGCCAGGAAAAACAGTCCCATTGTGCTCCATATAGGCCAGCGAGCTTTGACACAAAAAACAGAGACTGCAAGAAGGAATAAACACTAGCATCAGTTTAGAAAAGTGTATCCCACCCACTGTATGTGCTAGATATCTTGGCCATTTCATAGACTAGTCCAGTCAGATTTCATTCCAGAAGTGCTTTTTGGGTTTATCCCAAAAGACATTTTATTTTGCCAAAATTAGGGACAAAGAATTTCAAATGGGTTTGGTTTTGTTTGTTTTTTTTTTATATATGTGACAAAAATAACAATTTACTTGATTCTTATTGCAAATTAGCTATTAAAAAGGCTAATATATTGAACATAAACTTTGTTGCAGAGAATGTAATACTAAAGGCACAGTTAAAATCTGGCCACTTAGAATAAAAGAGCAGAACTGGATTAAAATCTGTAAAATTATCTGAGTTCCAATATTCACCTTTGCTTACATTTGTGTGCTTATTCTTGTGTGATGCCTTTCACTGATACATGTAAATAGACTAAAAATGAGTAAAGATTCCCCTGTGACCAAGGAATAACTGTACCTGAAAAATAAATGCTACTTTTTTACAGAAAACTACTTTTGTACTTCTAAACTAATATGGAATAGGACACAAATTCAAAAAATATTTTTTGCAGCTTAAAAAAATGAAGTAACACTTGCCATTTTCTGCAGTAAGAGCAAGGAGTTGAATTTACACTCTGATCTTCTCCCCAGACTTCATTTGCTAACCAAGGCACATAACAAGAATCCATTTAGGCAACATTTTATTCTTTTTAGACTCAGAAATAGCTTACAACAAAAAAGTTACAATAAATTATTTCATGTTAGACCAAAATTTTTAAAATCAATACATCCCAAGCTCACAGATAGCCTGTATAGCTTATAGCCTTTGCTTTTAAAGAGGTATTAACAAATGCCAAGCATACAGCAGCTGTTCAGGCACCAAATACTTTATTATGATATATCCCAAATATGAGGCATTGCAATTTTATGTCTGCATTCAACTGCATCAACTCTAAAAGATTATGAACTGCCCTAAATACTGAGGAGAACAAAGTTGTTCCTGGAGACACCTTACGGTCTCCTGTGGTGCTCAGAGGGAAATGTGTGCGCAAACAGAATACCCCCTTAAGGTCACATTTTTCCTCATGGCACACTAAACATAAAACATTTTATTCTGGCAGGGGCATTTTCTGATCTTGTGAAGCGCACCTTTTAAAATCAGGATGCCCATGGCTATAATAGCATCTCAAGAGGATAAAAATAACGCTTTCTTTCTTGGCTGCAAAACCACACACCCACAGTAAAGCTAAATTGAACAAAACTACAATCGTGTTCTCAGAATTTTCAAAGAAATAATGTAACAGTAGCCTACAGGTGGTAACATTTTAAGAAAAGTGCATCTGAATGGAGACCAAAGATTCCAGCGCCTGTTGACAGGACAAAAAACAGGACCCGAAGGAAGAGGAGGTACCTGCCTCTATTTAACATAAGACCTAATGCCAAGCTCTTCATCTATAGCAGGAGGTGACCCCTCCTAAGGCTAAGTGCCTTAAATTGTACATGTACAGTTTGAAAGTGGTGCTCTCTGGAGAAAACTTCACAAGGCAGGAATGATGATTTTTAAAAAATTTATTTTCAAGTAAAGTAAAAAGTTTGATTCAATATACAGATGTGAGGTTCCCCCCTCATTCCCCCGTTTGATCTTTGAAAAGCACTGGATAAACACATCTAACAGCTCTCAGCTGCATTTGTTTATCTTAGGTAGCTGGAATTTTGTAACAGGCAGTTGGAAGAACAATTGGATTTCTACTGCAATTGTTCTGAAAGAGGCTGAACAGTCTTTTCAAACTAAAAAGAACCTCAAAGTAGAAATTTATCCATTGTAAATATAGATTATTTGTAATAGTGATAATCAGGACTACTGATTACTTATTTTCTGTAGCTGATTCAAAATATTGAGGATCACAAGCAAAGATACAAACTGTTAGTATGCTCAGATTCTTAGCATGTACTGTTATCTTTAAAACAATCAGAAGACAACAAAATTTATCCCTGATTACAGCTATATATTTTTTTTCTAGCTGGCCCATGGGTAATATTTAAAGAAGTCTGCACAAGTAGCATTCAGATTCTAGGCTTTTGTAGTTACTCCACAGCTTTCTGGAATGTATCTGATAGCAATACATAAAAATGAATATATCAGTCAAGAATATGTTCTGAAGAAGGAATCATAGTTTCAAAAAGCAGAGGTGTTTTGTATATGCAGGCACAGGTATACAACAGATTGAAATATGTGATGTAGACAGGTTTTTCCATAAGCAACTTGGTATGTAATTGTAAATCATTTCCTCTTTTTAGCACTTTGGTGTGTGTATGAAATGTAGTCTTACCATCATCTGTAGATCAAATACACAGACCACATTATATATACATGTGTACAGATGTATACACACACAAACAGTGAAATAGAAAATGTTTATAAGTGAACGCCATTACAAAGTTGTGTTTATATAAACCTACTTTTCCATATAGCCCTAAGTACACCCATACAAACATGCATATGACTCTGTATTTTTCCACTGAGATAGAAGTAATTTATAGCATGTGTATAACTGTGCGTGTGTGTGTAGTTACTTCTTGTAAAATATATTAAAATGTGTTGCATTAAAGCTACCTTTGATCCTTTTATGAAGTTTGACTCAAAATGTATTACACAGTGAATATAAGCCTTCCTTTTAGTAAATGCTGACAGTGAGCTTTCAGATGCTGAAGATTTCCTCAGCCTCACCTGATGTCATTTAAACTAAAGAACAATGTGAGCACCTCCATTTATTAAAAAGAACTTGTTAATATGAGTTATTTTGAGGTGGTAGAAATGGGCCTTCTCTCTTTCTTCTTTAAAATAAATGAAGCTGTTGTAGCTTTTTTTAAACTAAAATATTCAATAATAGGGGTTTTTTTTGCTGTATCTGAGTTCCCTCTAAGTAGATTCTAGTTTAAAGATAAAATGTTTTCACTACCAGTAACACTGACCAGATCTACCTTAGCACTAAAGCAGTCAGACTGTTTTATAACAGATCTCTAGCCAAAGCACATGAAAGCAATTAAAAAATAATTAGGAAAAAAATTAGAAAACCTATAAAAACACAGACCTACTTCTAAGCCAGATCATTAAGTCAAGTAAAAATAAAATTAGCTATATTGCTGCTGAATTTAGAGAAAAAGTGGTGAAGGGTGGGGAAGGAAATGGAGAAAGAGACAGCAAAGCATAAATGGGACACACTCATTTACATATTTACATTCCTTGATTTGATGTGTAAGGCTCAGGTTCACATTTACTTGAAATCAGTTTTGCTGTTTCTTAACTTCTTTTAACAGTAACTAAGAAGCCACAAAATCTTATTTGAATGCTTGTTCGCAAAATATGTGAGAATAAGCAGTGTTGCTGAGAGAACGTGTAAACCTAAACCACAGAGTTTCAATAAAATTGTAAACATTTTTTATGTTGATAAGTTTTAGCTGGAATAATGAAGCCATATTCTAAAATATTTTTCTTTCAAGTCAGCTTTCCTACTAATCGCAATTTCAAAATATGTGTTTAGAACTCTAGTTCTACAATATCTGTAACTAAAGGAATGAGTGAGTGTCAGAAACCAGTAGTGGAATATATACAAAGTCTACTCCATATTTTGGATATGTTGAAAAGGGAAGCCTGCACCTGGAGGGATGGAAGAAATTTTAGCCTTAGCCTGCTTTCTTGGTTGTTATCAATAATTCCTCCCTTTAGCGGAAAACAATGAAGACAATACCAACTAATTCCTGCAAGGGACAAACAATCACTGCTTAATTAGGCTCGATTATGTAATTTCAATTAGTCATGTATTTGTAGGACAGAAAGCTGCTCCAGGTCAGTGTGTATACACACACATACACACATATGTATTACATTTGCATATAGATACATATATACACATGTATTGCATTTGCTTTAAAAGCAATTTCATTGCAGAAGACTTCTATCCAAAGCAACTTCCATATTATTTTAAAGCAAAATATAATTCTATGACTCTAGGAAAAGCGTCTAGGAGTTGTGAGATATTACCATAAAACCATTTAATCAACTAACTTCCACAGGTCTGATTTCTTTCACTCTTCAGAAACTTACTCAGGGACTCACAAAATGGCTAGTGCAGTCTAGTAAGTCATTTAACAACGATTATCTTAAAATCACAACTACTTACTTCCACAGGGATGTCTGCCCCTCAAGTCTTTGCTCAAAGAGATGATTGCCATGGAAGATGTGGATCAATTTGTACTACATCAAGTCTTGGTGCAGCCAACCAAGAAATCTGAACACACCAAATCTGAACTTATTTCACAACAAAAGGGAATGTCTCACAGGTGCAAGAAGTGGCTGTTTAGAGTTTAGTTAGGTACTTTGAACAGCCCTGAATCTATACCGAAACCATAACAAAACTAGTGCAACTCACAAGAATACAAACAGATGTTACCACAAATTGCCAGATAATAACCAAATTTAGATATTACAAATACAAGCAATACATCCTGTAGATAAGAAAACATGGATGTTGTGATATGAAACTTCACATGTGAAACAGGGAGTTGTGTTGGCCAGGAGAAAGCCCTTCTGAACTCTAACAATGTGACCATTCAGGTTAAGATGGAGATTGGAGACACTGCAGCTTTTGCATCTTGTAGCATATAATGAGCAGACACAACCTGACCTTGAAAGCTGCCAGGGATGGAGTATTTACCACTTCTTTGGGCAACCTGTACCAGTGGCTTACCACCCTCACAGTAAAGAACTTCTTTCTTACGTCTAACCTAAACTTCCCCTGTTTAAGTTTAAACCCATTATCCCTTGTCCTATCATCATAGTCCCTGATGAAGAGTCTCTTTCCGACATTCTTATAGGCCCCATTCAGGTATTGGTAGGCTGTTATAACTGACTGGATTTCATTCTTTTCTTCTTCTTTTTTTTTTTAATGCCCTATGTAACACTAAGATAGTACCTTAACAAGTAGAAGAATATATAAGAAAACACAAGAAGGATCTGTCATCTTTTGCACAAAGTATTTGGTATTTTGTGAAATATCCAAAAGGACTGACAGAGAGCAATTGACATCCATTTCTTAGCCCATAAGAATGAAAAAAAATGAGGAAAAAATGTGATTGATGAAAAATATTTTTCATTGGATACATAAAGTTTGGGAAAAGACTGAGAAGACGTATAGATTTCAGGATTTTTAAAAGCATAATTGTAACATAAGGTTGCTTATCCTGACATCTTTGAGTATGCCACAGGCATGCATTCATGGCCTTACAGAAACTTACAAATGAGAAAATACTTCAACTGGGGGGGCAGTGTGTTTCTTACTTCTGGGTTATCCCTTGATTCTAATCCAAATGATTGATATAAAGAAGTTAATGCAGCACAGCCACATGCTACATAATGGTGCCAGATTAAAGGCATCAGGGTGATATAATTATTATAGTCATAAGAGAATGATTTCAATTAAAGGTACCATAGCAGCATGCCACTAAAAACAGCACAGCAGCATACTAATTAAACTGCAAAAATCCACTGCAAGCAATGTGGCTTATGCTTCTTGAGGCAATGAAACAGCAAACAAAGTAGCATAATGGTACCCTAAAATCCAATAAAATAACACCAATGAAATAATTGTACAGTATACCATAACAATAAAGAGTAAGGTCAAAAGTTATGAAATTGGCCTCTGAATACTGTGGACATTCTGTGAACAATGTAATGGAAATGTAGCTTTGAGACATTTTTTCCTTTATGGTGAAACCAACCAACCTGAAAGAATCCTAAAGCTTTTTTTTTTTTTTTCCCCTGTTCTTAGAAAGCAATAATACACTCTTACAATAATATTTTTCGTTTATCAGCTATCAGAGGAAAATAGGTATCAATTGTTTATTGTCATGACAGAACACCACAGTAGCTTTAACTGTTAGGCTGAATGAAGCATAACAACTAAGCATGACAGTGAGAACTTATGGAAGGCAATGGAAGAAAGCTAAATAACATATTGTCTTCAGATAATCAGTCTGGAAATGAATCTCTGTTGTAGAACCTGTAGATCACTGAGAGGATGTCATGGGTTCAGCTACTGCTGAACCCATGACAGAGGACTTCAGGAAGAAGAAATTGAAAGCATAGCTTATAAGTTATCTATAAACAGGAACAGTACAAACCTGGTGATGTGTTCTGAGTTCTGAGCAGCTAAATTTTTGATTAAATAATACAAAAAACCATGAGCACTTCACGTATAATGTCAACATTTATGAAGTTCTTTTAATCTACTATACAGAAGCATGGAGTATCTTCAGCTCCTACCAATATCATTGAGAAATCAAAAACTGCAGTGCATCTGGGAATCAAACTGTTAATAGCTATCGACAACATCAACGGTAAGAGATCAGTAGGCAAACATACTGAAAATCCTTACAATGGGTAAAAATTTGGGAAGGAAGCTCTTAAAAGCAAGTTAAAAAGCTCTTAAGTGATTTTAACACAAATTTTGGCTGACAGGTATGGGGTTTAAAACATTTGCTACAAATATGGGATGACTTTTACCGAAAAAGCCTGATTTTTCATGATGAAAGGTCTAAACCCAACAGAATATCTTTATCCAAATATTATTTCTTAAAATTGTTATGAGTCTTTCTTAATAGCAAAAAAATACCTTAGTCTTTTCCATATTCCTAGCCTAGCACATCTGCCTACACAAGCAGTGAAGATGCAGGAAAGAGATCTAGGCTCACATGAAGGCTTTTGAAAGAAAGAAGTTGACTGAAAACAGGACCATGACCCTTCATAATGCATGAACGGACTGAAAGGACTGCTGAGCTGACAGAGCAATCTTTGGATGATTGCCATTTCATGGTGTCCTGGGTTCAGCAGTAGCCATCATTTTTTCTCCTTCTTAGTAGCTGGTGCAGTGCTGTGTTTCTAACT